>QFDD01000259.1:0-55967 GCA_006871305.1 Vachellia collinsii | reverse complement strand
CTCCAGGTCGAGGTGTACTTTACATGAATCATGAACACACCAAGATTGAATGTTTCTGTGATGCAGATCATGCAGGCTCTAAATCAACAAGGAGATTTTTTCACAAAAGCTCTGAGTGGGACCCGAGTTGAATATCTATGTAACAAGTTGTGCATGATTAATATATATGCTCCAACTTGAGGGGGAGTATTAGACATGATTAGGTTTAATTAGGTATAATTAGGTATTATGCATGATTAGGTATAATTAGGTATTAGGCATGATTAGGTATAATTAGGTATTAAGCATGATTAGGTATAATTAGGTATTAAGCATGATTAGGAATAATTATGTTTTCACACCATGTTTTCACACACACCAATTCTCTTGTATAAATACCTAAGTTCATATGTTGAAAATATAAGACATTCTGAATATTGTTCTTCAATAAAAAACCAACGATTTGAAACTAAATGTACATAAACTTAAATCCGGTAAAAAACTAGGTTCAAGTATAATTTTAGTCCTTAAATTTTCATGAGGTTTAATTTTAACCCCTTGAGTTTGTGCAGTGTATTTTTAATCCTTACAATTTAACACCATTAATGTTACTAATAACAGAAAATGCTGAAGAAACAAGGTTAAGCGGTGATTGCGCATTAGATAACAAAGCAAGATCAATTTTTTTAAATAAGAAATATTTACATACCAATTAAAAATAACACCTAATTTAATTTTAATCCTAGTTGTCACCCTAAAATTTTATTGGAAAGAATGAAAAAAAACCTCTCTCAACCCACAGTGATACGCAACCCACCAGTCCTCACTGGAAGGGGTTTAGGGTGGTTTAAAAAAGCATGATCAATTAACCAACATATTTAATTTAATTAAATTGAGTAAATATGTCCTAAATTATGGACCAGAGGAGTATAATGTATGAATGTTCATAATTTTAAATCATATTTCTTTTATCTTTAACATTAGTTTTTAATAGAACATATTTAATTTCCACAGCAAGAAAATAGATAATATAATACAGCGTGTCTAATTTTTAAAAATCTGCATCTAAGTATATAACATAAAGTTTGGACAAATAAACATGATGACCTATTGGTCCCTGAAAAGATATGAAAACCACAGAGGCAAAATTGAGAGTAATATCACCAAAAATTCAGAATTAATTTCATGCTTTTTAAAACCAAAAAAATCGATGCTTGCCTGATGGATCTTTATTAGAGAATTCTTTTAAGGCATGATTAGTCAATTTTATGTTAGAAATTTTTAAAATAAAGAGATTTATTTTTTCAAAGGAAGAGATGCAATGCCCTTAGAATATAACTACCATTTGTTTGAAGGGTTGTGTAGAGAGTTATAATTCTAAAATCATGTATCCCTACATGTATAAAGGTGTAACTCTTCTTTGAAAAGTCATTGGTTGTGACTTTTTATTGAAGTGGTATGGTTGTGACTTTTAATTAAAAAGACATTATTTCAAAAGGTACCACTTCAAGACATCTCTCTACACTCTATAAATACCATCCCCATCACTCCATTTGCACACACAATTTTTCATACAATTTTTCACCCAACAAGATCAAACTCATTGTCTTTCTCTTTGAGTGCACACATAGAAAAAGTCAAACTATCACTTTGTAAAAGCCTTTGTTGTCTTGGTTTGGCTTGAGTCTTGGGAGTGCAATCCATACTTAAGGGTTTCTATTATACCTTGCAAGAAATTCGCTGGTTTACCCACCTTACACCCTGTAATATAGGAATAGGTGGGGGCGAATTAAGCCTAAAGCAAAGTGTTGCCCACGCCTTGGAGATTTCGTGCACAACTTTCTTCTTCATCTCTTCTTCTTGTACTTTTCATAGAGTCATTCCCACCAACAGTCTTTAGGCTTAATTCTAAATACAAATGGCTTCTTTAAAGGAGTTAACTACAAATTTCGTGAAGTTAGAAAAGTTTGAAGGAGACAACTTCTTAAGATGGCAGAGGAAGATGAAGTTTCTTCTCACAACTCTAAATGTGCCTTATGTCCTCACCACTTCCAAGCCGTAAGAACGAGAAAATGAAACTATTGCTGATATTAGAGAGAGACAGAAATGGGAGAATGATGATTTCATCTGCACCGGACATATCCTAAATGGGCTCTACGACGCTTTGTTTGATGTCTATCAAGATTCAATGTCTGCAAAGGATCTTTGAGACAAACTTGAGACAAAGTACATGCAGGAAGACACAACAAGTAAGAAGTTTCTTGTTTCTCGTTTCAATAACTATAAAATGATTGATGGAAAATCTGTCATGGAACAATTGCATGAGGTATAACATATTTTGAATAATTTTAAACAACACAAAATGAATATGGATGAGTCTATTGTTGTCTCTTCAATCATAGACAAACTTTCTCCTTCTTGGAAAGACTTCAAAAAGAGTATTAAACACAAGAAAGAAGATATCACTTTTGAACAGTTGGGAAACCATCTTCACTTAGAAGAAGAATATCGAAAGCAAGATGAGGCAAAAGATGCAATTGCTCGTGAGAAAGTTCACATAGTGGAGGAAGGGCAGTCCCATAAGACCTCAAAGAAAAGAGGGAAGGAGAATGACAAATCTCAGGAGCAGTATGGCCACAAAAATAAGAAAAACATTACTAAATAGCATTACTTCTAAAGGTCGATGCATAATTCTCTCGCTTAACAAAACTAGCCTCATTGCGATGTGATGCGTTAGCTAGATAATCGAGTTAAAAAAGATTCTCCCTGTTGAAGTGAGAGCTTCCAACTTTTCAAACAGTTAAAATTAGTAAATGGCCTTAATTTGATGGTCTCTGATGGCGTTGTCTTTCCTATTTACTGACAATTAATAGAATTAAAAAATAAATAAATTTTGTTGAAATTAATGTTACAAGCAAAAGATCAAAGGGCGCGAAAATTCAATTACGAATATGTTATTAGATCTTTCAATTTCAATTGCACACAAATTTAAATAAGTTTTGCTATTATAATTTTACCAGTTTTGCTATATATTAATTTCACTTTTTCACACGTTAGAAGGGAGTAATATTCTTGAGAGATAATATTTTCAGGGCATTTTATACATTCTTTCTCAAGAATATTACTTCCTTCTAATGTGATAATTTTTTTTTTCAAAACTAGAAAAAAAAATATTTCTAGCTTGTATGGGGATGAACTTTTCAATATATATATTAGCTTGTTTGATGGATGGCAAAGCAATAGATACTGAGTTTATTAACACGGAGATGGCTACTGAGATGATGTATCCAACAATGAGAATGTCGTGTAAAAGTGATCAAGAGCTTCAAGGACCACGTCTCTCATCTCAGCAGCAGCAACAAGCATGAATCCTTTTCTTATTTTCTTGAATTACGTTCCTTTTTCTTACCATTTCTAAGGTTCTTCTGTTTAACACTTTTCTGTAGCCCGAAATCTTGTGTTAGTTATAAACAACTTATGAGAATACAAATAAGTTATTATAAAGAAAACAATTTAGACCAGAGAAGCTCTTCTTCACTTTTTTTATTTTCAAAACTTGCTTTAAAAATAATTTTATAAAACAGTTTTAAAAATTGAGGTTCACTGGTTCAAGGGCAGAACATGAAATATACATATATAAGAGTAATGAATATCAATACGTTATGCCATGTATATGAAAAATCTTCTAAATATGTGTATATATACCTTCTGAGCATATAACTTGGACACACACACACACAACCATGTTAGTTTAAAGAGCAAGACTTTAAGGAAAACTGATTTGAAATACAAAGGAAGTTTTATGCAATTAATCAATTTTTCTAATATATATAATATGAAACAAGATAATTAAAATACTTAAAAGCACTTATTACAAAGTTGGAGTTAACTAGTAGTAAGTCGCTAATATTTGATGCCTATGATATTAGCCAATTTTTCAGAGTCTCGTTTAACTAGTCTTCAGTAATAAAAAATGATCGAATTTTCGAGATAAGGTACAAAAATATAGTGTTCGTCCTTGCTTTTATTTTGCTTACATAGTTGCTTTCCAAATCAAATTTGATAGATGGAACATGATGTGATGGTTGACATCACAACTATGATCCGTGATAGTGGAGATGGAGACGAGTTACGAGGCATTTGTATCTCAAGGGTGGTTCATACAATGCGTGATATAAAACCAGATGTTTACACTCTAAAATTTGTTTCGATTGGTCCCTTTCATCACGGCAATGAGAGGCTGCAAGATATGGAAAGGAGCAAACAAGTCTTGTTCAAAAGATTTACCCAAAGACGTGGCATAAAGTTGGATGTTTTGATTAGTTTTATAAAAAATTCTATGCCCAAAGTGCGTGCTTCTTACTCAGAAAACATCAACCTTAGTGACAGGGAACTTGTGAAATTGATTTTAGTGGATGCTGCTTTTATCATTGAAGTTTTCTTCATTTTTCATGGTGATCGGGGAATGGAGATATTTACTGAAGATTCTAAACTGTCACAGCTAGAAATACTTGGAACCCTACCTCTAGATTTAATTTTATTTGAGAATCAACTACCCTTCTTTGTTTTAAAAGAGCTATTTGACATAGCATTCCCCCTTGACCTTTATGATGATGTCCCCACTTTCCCTAAGCTCGCTTGTGAGTTCTTTCGTTCGGCATTAGGCCTCAAAATTCCAAATCATGATCCTGATGATAATTATGTGACCGTAAAGCATTTTACAGATTTGACAAGGTTTTTGTTGTTACAAAGGGCACCACCAAAAAAAATGGAACCATACTTTTGGGAAACAGGCAGACTTTTATACAGTGCAAAGGAGTTGCAAGAATTTGGAGTGAAGTTCAAGGTTAGCAAAAGCAAGAGCATATCAGACATAAAATTTTCAGGCCATGTTCTTGAGCTTCCACAGATTTTGGTGGCGGATCTCGTGACTGATACTTTGTTTCATAGTACGATTGCTTTTGAACAGCTCCATTGTATTACGACCTCTTACATAACTAACTATGTTACTCTATGGAGAACGTAATCCACAGCTTCATTCCTGATACTGAGGTTGTTACATTATTTAGATTCATGGGAAAAAGAGCCTTCGAAGCAACAATGATACCTGAATACATTGATATCTTCAAAAGCTTGAATAAATTTTGCGAAAATGGTTGTTGCCAGAACAAAGCGAGTTTGAGACGTGATTATTGCAGGACACCTTGGCAAACTGTGGCATCTTTTGCTGGAATCTTGCTTCTCATTCTCACCCCTTCTTCAGACCATATTTTCTATCCTCCAAGTAGTAAAATAACATAACTAGGTTTATTATATTTCCAGCTTGTGTGAACGTTTATTTGTGCTAGCTGTGTCCTGAGAAGAATTTGTTGCGTTCAATTCCATTCAGTTAACGCATTTTTGTGTTGTGTCACGTTGGATATATTCTAATATTTGAGCCACGCTAGGCATATAAAATATCCCACAGACTCAGAGATACCGCAGAAGACTTGTAATGCATAACTCTGTAACCATTGCTCTTGAACCGGAGTAGCTCTAGAATTGGCATGATAAGAAATGTAAAAGAAAACACCGTTAGTCTGAAAATGTTGATTAGGACTTTCCTGTGACTGGAAGGTAGGCATAGTGATAGACTGAGAAGATAGTTGGCGTTAGTCAGGGAACCCTCCGAAATGAGTAAAGCGGGATATATATGTATCACTTTGACTCACTAGTGGAAGTTAGAAATTACCCACAATCAGAGTAATTGACTTAATAAATAAGGATTAAAGTCTAATTTTATCTTGGAAGTAACCATTAAGAAGTTCCAGGTATCCGAAAGTTTTTTGTAGACTCAATTTTATTTTAGAAATGTTTAAAATGTAGCATTTCCACTCTACGATCAAACAAGTTAACTTTGACATGTTAGTTTGACTCACCTAGCACAATCAGCCCAAACTCATCACAGTCACATCATCTCATACCTCTCTCCTCACCACCACCCTCCTCTTAGTTTGCAAACTCATCTCGAGTTTTCATATTAGATCCGATATTTCTCAGGTATAATTAATTTCACAGCTTCCAAATCAATAACATTATTCAGGAATATCTTTTGAATGCTAAAATTACGCATTACCAACAAATCACCCCAAGAAAAATCGCAAAGCTTATTTGCAGGATATACAGAGAGAAAACAACTTCAGGAATTAAAATAATTACTGACAAGTCATGTTGTGGGGCTTCCAAATAATGAAAAAAAAACTTAATCCAATAATATGAAAACTTAATGCAATAAAGTAGCATAACATAGGTCGATCTCTAAGAAGCCTATTGTCCATCCTATTTAATTAAGTGTAATTAGCAAATTAATCTAAAAGTATCAAGTGTGTTTTTCACTATCTAATTGAACTAAATGAAAGTACTTAAATTTTATAAGATGAATGTCCTAAGTGATTGAATCCACTAACCTTCCTTACCCAACTTCTGAATAGAATTCCTCATTTACCTCAACACAAGGACAAGCAAGAAATCTTGCTTATCAACACCTCTAACCTTTCAATCTCATCTAGAAGCCTAGAATTGATTGATTAATTAGAAATATCTCAGTGTTTAGTTCATACTAAATTTATATTAGATTTTCTCTTTCTCCAATTAATTTCTAGAAATCTAAAGAACTAATTGATTTCAAGAGAATAAAGAAAGTACACGGATCAAATAATAAAAACAGGTCTTACACTCATATTAAGTTCCAAGAGTACAAATCTAATATAAGTTTCATAATTCAAAATGCACTAGAAACCTAGATACAATCCCCAATGATACGCATAAATCACAATCCATAAACATCTTAGAACTGAAAGCTAAACATATGGTGAGTGGGAAAATGAAATTAATAACTTAGAACTCCCCTCATTAGCTAAAAGACTTCGGTTAGCTTCATCATCACCATCGGACGGAAGATTTAGCCACTCATAGTTGAGAAGTCGACTCCACCGAATAGCTGAACTTTCATGGCCTTCTGGACGGCGAAGAATGTAGAAGAGTGATCGGCCAAGGAGAAAAGGATGATGTGAACGGAAGAAGACAGAGAGATCAGAATCTGGACAGAGAAGTGCGTAACAGATCGGATCTCCGCAGGAGTGAAGGACGTGATCTCCTATTGTTGCTCCTCTCTGCGACGTGGTTTTTTTTTCTTTTTCTCTCTGCGCATCTCCCCACTCTTTTTCCGCGTCGAAGGTCTACCCCCACTATCAGATCTGCCCTGTTCATTTTCATCCAAAACGCAAGCTTTTATGCTTGGTTCTTCTCTGTCATTTTTCCAATTCGGGTCTTGGTTGATACTAAATTCTGTGCCTTGATTGCCATTTCTGTATTTCAGCCAAATTGCATATAAGTCCATATACATATAGAAAATAAACTCATAGTCAACTATCTTAATAATAGGGTAATTTAAAATCCTCTAATTGTATAAAATCACCAAAATTACCTAAATAATCCTTATGCAAATTATTTCTAATTATATCCAATTAATCCAAATATGAGTGTCAAAGGGCTAAATTTAGGCACTAAAATATATGAAAATATATAGCATTATCAATTACCAAGAGCAAGAAGAACAAGAACAACTACAACTAATATTTAACTCATGCTGAAAATAGAAGCAACAAAAAAAAAACTCAGTCCAAAAAATCACAAAAAATTAAAAAATAACACAAATGATTACAATCAAATCCACATCAAAATACAAATACAACATTCTCCTCAAAACCAAAATCGTTTGAAAAAAGAAATGCCCTTCTGAATTGATCATGATGGTGAAAGAAGGGTCAAGTTGTGACACCTCATTTGTCACTTCTTTAAATTTATTAGAGACTACTATTGAACCTCTTTAATACTTACCAAACTTGAAATGGAACCAAGAAATGAAATTCCAAAGTTAGCCAAAAATTGCTATTCATTTGGTAAAAATTCTGATTTTTGGGCCAACTTTGAAAATTCATAACTAATTCTATAAAACTCAAAATTGAGTGGTTAAAGTCTCTAAATGAAGTTTATGCAATTATCTACAGGGAAAAAAATACCAATATATCCAATTTATTTCCCAATTAATACAGTTTAATACGTGAAATTGTACAGTTCATATGGTAATTTTTCATTTTTTTCAGGTATTTCTCCTAACTTTGGGAGAACATAACTTTTCGTACAAATTTCCAAATCCAATGGAATTGGTCTCATTTTAAAGCTTACTATATGAACTATTTTTATGGAAAATGTCACATTATTTGGACTTCAGTTTCTATTTTTCCCAGCAGCCTAAAATTAGGGTCTTAGCAAGGGTATTGAACCCTTTTATGCCCCTTTAACTTGTTCAACTTTTAACTAGGCATACATGATTCCATTCCACATAATTCCTTAAAAAACTCAGCATATATATACACAAGATTACCCAAGTATCCATATAGAAAAATATGTGTAGGTTTACTTTACAAAAATCCCAAAATACACATAAAAACATTGGACATAAAAGAACAACTTGTCATCACTTTTTGACCTCATAAAACTTCCCTTACTCATCCACTATTTTGCCTTTGCCCTTACTTGCACTTGAACCTAGAGAATGTTATTTTGGGAGAGTGAGATTTCATAGAAATCCCCATAGCAAAAACACTAACATATCCATTAACATGCATGACAATTATTTATTATTTGGCTAGCATGCATGAAACACTTACATATTCATATTTTTCAAGCACTTTACACATAACCATGGTATGTTAAAGGCACATTAACACATATTCAAATATCACACAATTGACATGTAACATAGCATAAATAACAAATAATCACCAAGGACCATATTAATGCAAAGTTAGTAGTCTTTGCTACCTTGACTTCCTCTACTTTCCTTGTGACTTTGCAAGCTTCTTCTTGCTACCCCAAATTCTTTCCTTGGTAATTGGACTTCCTACATATAATATAATGCAATAGGGATCAATATTAAGTTATTACCAAGCCTTCAAACATGCCAAAACTCTTCTTGAACATCAAGAGTCCTAAAACCCGTAAACTTGTTACACTTGATTCTAATGCTTTCAAAATCATTCTCTCACTTCTACCCTTCACAATTTTGCATTTTAAATCAATGGAAGCATCAAAATCATCAAAAACTCATTCCTTCTCTATGGTACAGGTCTGGACGAAATTTTCCATAAATGGCAAGAAAATGATTTTTCAACTTCCTTTGCATGTAGGTGCATATTCTTGTTCCTTAAGTACTTCTCATGCATTGTGGGACTAAAAAACAGCACTTACCTTTCTCATGAGAAACAGGACAGCATGCCCCCTAGGGTTTGAAGATTCCAAAAATTCATATACATCATTAACCCACACAAAACACATACCAATCAACTCCCTAGCATGCATGGAACAAAACCTTACCAATATATTCATCTAAATCCCTCTCTTTCTCACTTTTCTCTCTCAAGAATCAGATTTTCCAGCAGCCATAATCCACAATGAAACATGAAAATACACCTATAAGATTGAAGAGGAGAGGCTAGAGAGCAAGAATATGAAGAAATTTGCACCAAAACACAACTTACCTTGCTTCTTGGAGGATTTTTGCTCTATTGAATGCCTCCTATTATTTTCGCCACTTCCTCTTCTCTTTCTATTCAGCTTGACCGACTCTAATCTGCTGGAGTTGGAGGAGATAATGGTTAAATAATGGTTTCAACATGTGAGGAATTAATGTGGGTCCTACTTGTACTGATAAAATAACTTTACACTGATACATTCTACCACTTGTTTATGATATTTTACCTCTCCTTTTAACCTTGAAATATGGCTCTTACAAGTGGCAAAATATAGTCCTTTCCTTCTCCTTTTTAAAATACTTAAGTTTCCATAAAGTAGCTTTATGGCATCGAAAATGCTTATCGGTGATTTCCTGATCACTTAACTGATTTATGGTCATTAAAAATTCCCTAAATTCATCTGGTACTCCCATGATTTTTCTCTCCCCAAAATGCTTTCTGGAATATCTTTAATTAATTTTTAAAGAAAACCCAAATTCCGGGTTTTTCGGATCTTTTCTTTCCGATCGAGGAAACTGTTACTAGCTTTCTTTTAGAAACAATTTTATAAAATACTATAATTTCCAAGCTATTTTTCCTTACCATGAATTTCCAAGATGGATTCGGATACTGAATCTGGGGTTCCTTTACTGTGACTTCAATGAAAGCCAAGTTAGTCGAGGAGACAAAGGAGGAGATTTCTTTGACAACCGAAAGAGGTTGATCAATTTTTCCTTGATGAAGGGCCTTGTTACGTTTGAACCATAAGAAGTTCAGTAAAGCAATAATTCCTTTGAGCATGTCATCATAGCCATCCAAGTTGAGGTGAGTTAACAATTCTTTCAACCAAGACTAAGATGAGGAGAAGCTCTATATTGGAGGTCTGATCGAAAGATATCCAAACCATATGGACAGAGCATCATAGGGACATGAGAAGAAAATGCGTTCAAGAGTTTCATCTGAAGCACATCCAAATAAACATTGACCTTGTAGATTCAAGTGATGGGCTTTTAGAATATCAACTGCAGGCAAAGCCTTATGTAAAAGTTTCCATATAAATAACAAGCATTTATATGGTAATTGTATTGACCACATAAATTTCCAGAACGGATCAAAATTAGATGAGGTATTCAACTCTTGAGCGAGAAACTTCTTAAAACTCTCTTTGACACTATACTTTCCTGAAGAGTGTCCCGTCCAGTAGAGTCTATCAACTCTATTAGCAAAAGAGATTGGAGAAGAAATAATTTCTCTAGCTATGGGAGGAGAGTATAAAGAGTGAACTAAAACAGTATTCCATCTTATAGGATTCCAAAAGCTGCAGTTATGCATTAACAGATCAGCAACCGTTACAAAGTTGTTGAGGTTGGAACGACAGGTTTTGATCTGAATTGAAAGTGATGAAGGAATTGTGATGGTCATGGTCAATGTTTAGATTTTCGTTTTCTACTGGAGAAATTTTAGTTTAATGAGATCTCTTTTTATGTGTTTACCCAACAAAAGAAAAAAAATTCAATAGCGTGAGCACCTGCTCGGGAACAACTTGCTCACATATTATCTTCATTTCTCTAGCACTCACCATTTTGTCTTTATGCTACATTATTATTCGTTGTCATTTGAATTTTTTGAGAAAAAGTATAAAATTAATTAATCATATCAATATTCTTGTGACTTGGTCAAGTCAAGCTGGTGTGCCAAAGGCCAAATGCATGAACTAAAAATTTCAATCATATCTGAATGTCAGTTAAAAAAAAAAAATTGTGAGAACAAGTGGGGGACCTCTAAACAATTTCTTCAAAGTGTAAGTATACATAAAAATATGATTTAAAATAATATGGAAACCCAAAGAGAGAACGAACGAAATGGAATTTGACGAAAATAAGAAGGCATATTATGTGACATATAAATTAAAGATTAAGAATGAGATACAATGAAGGATAAATATATAGGAACTGCTGCCCAGATATAAGTCAGTTGAGGAATTTGTTTTGATCTGAAATATAAAATTCCAATCTACTTTAACTTTTATGCATATTTATACATTTTTCTACAATCTATTCTTATTAATTACAAATATTAAAGCGGGTTGCTTTTCATCAATAGGATAATGATTAAAATGAGTATTTTAGAAATAACAATTTATATTTGCTACAAATATGAATTAATCTCATATGATGTTCTGATGGGAATCTCATCTCATATGATGTTCTGATGGGAATCTCATTTGAAGAAAATAAGAGGGCATATTACGTGACATATAAATTAAAGAAAAAGAATGAGATACAATGAAAGAAAAATAAGAGGGCAGGGCGTGGATAGCTTATTTATTTTGGCTTTGTCTCACATTGTAGAGACGACAACAATTACACTCTATTATTCACAGCTCTAGTTTTCTTTCATATTACTCTCAGAATTCGATCAGTTTCTGCTAAACACGAAAGATCACATTAATAAAATCTCTTTTGCTCGTCTTACGTTAAGCACAGTAGCTTGTTTGTATTTTTCTTCACTGTCAGTGGCTTAAACCATTTTTCTTGATTTAATACTTGACTGAAATTTGCTTAAAAAGGTGACATAACTAGTAAAATTAATAGGGTAGGTAGATTTACATTGGATTTAAATATGACCATCACATAAATATGTGAAAGTACCTTTAATGAGTTTTACCAATCATCGTGATACATTGTTTTAGGTTTTGAGATTCTCTAGGAAGTTTCATGTTTTTTCCCCAAGATAATTAATTCATCCTATAGGGGCTGACGAAGGTTACAACAATGTTCAGCATAAACACAAGACAAGCAACAATTGCTTTGAGTATCAGAAATTAAAACCTTCACGTGGAGGGCCTGGGTAGATGAAGAAATATATTGAATAGAGATTTCTTCCGTGTTCCACAAGATCCAAATCCCTCCTGCAAAGCCAGTTGCTTCCATTGGATCCGCCCTACTACCACTCACCCGAGTTTCAATGAGAACCACAATATTCACTTTGTTCCCTCTGACAGCGTCCCGTAATCTGCCAGGAAAAAATTCCACAATTGGAAAAAGAAGGAAAGAACTCACATGAGGAAATCATTACTGGTCGTAATCAGACCATTCCATTGTCTGATTGTCCTGTTGTAGCTCCTCCTCTACATCATCTCTTGTTTCAAACCATAGATCACTTTGATCATTATTTTCTTCCACCTGGCCCATTTCTGCAAGGTTGGTGAAATTGGTTTAAGAAATAATGACGTGATATATTTAATTCGCGAACTGACGTAGGCGTATTTATAAGAGTGGTAGTGTTATCCTCTTGCACAACTATTTCTTGCATGGGCTGGTTATATTATTGTTCATGTACGTGAATGTCTTCATTTGGGAAATCAACTACTGGAACAGGTTTTCCTTCGTTAAAATCCAATGGCCCTTGCTTAATCAACGACCCAAAGAAAACATAGTGGGCTCCACTTATCCTCTTCTTTATAATGATGTCGGGCCGAGTTGCAAGGCTCCTTTTAGAGCTTGCTGTGCATTTTTTTATAGCAGAAAATGTGGGTTTTCCATTGGACTTGGCCCAACATGTATCTGTTTTTCCAAGTCAGCCACCGTTACCTTGCTTTTGTCCTCTTAGCCCATTGTACCCTTCTCAACCGTTGCTTGCCTTTTCTCATTCAACTCTTCCTCAATGCCCAGGGTTTGACTCTCTTCACTTTTTCCCTTCCCTTTCTTCTCTTTCTTCCCTTTCAGGATATCTTCTTTGGTCTCTTTTCTTCGCCATTCAGAGACAGGCACCTTGCTTTTGCTTATCTCTTTTTTCGGACCCAATTGCATAGTAGGCATTTCATCTTAAAGAACATCATAGCTTGAGCTCTGCCACCTTCGCTGGAGTCTCATCAGACATGGAAGATTTTGCCGGCATAGGATCCTTTTTTGTATCTGAAGTTTTGAGAGCATACCTGGAGATGCGGATGCAGACAGGATGTTCACGATACCCACACGAACTGGATCACTCACAATGGACTTGGTTATGCCTCACAATAGTAACACAAGAGATAAAGAAGAAAGTTTGAAAGAGGGAACATAGGTTTTCTTACACGCACCACCGTGGGTTTGGTCAGGGGATCAGCGACCATTTGAAATTACATTTTTCTTGCTAAAATTCCTCTTATGAAAGATTTTTGGGTCAAAATCATACTTTTAAGCATGTCTATTTCATCAAAGAGCATATGTATATCATCTAACACATAAGACACGCAATTCCTACGTTATAGCAACAATATGTACATACTCTTAAATATATACTCAGCAGACACACAACAGAGACAGGAACGAAAAATCACTCTAATACTATATATCCCATTGCGTAGAACACCAAGAAACGAGAAAAATAACACAAAGAACGCTGAAAACAGATGTCAAATGGCAGAGAAATGGAGGAGAAAAGTTTCGGGTCAGACGGACCCGACCCGCTGCTCCAACCGGGTTTGGAGTGACCCAGCTGGAGGTTGAACACGACCATACAAAACTCAAAATGGCGTCGTTTCAATTTAAAAAAAACAATTATATAAATATAGAACTTGGGCTCGGAGGCCCAAAGAACAAAAAAAAATTGGGCTGGACCGGGTTAGAATTTAGACTCGAAGGCCCAAATCAAATTTTAAAAACAAAAAAAATAAAAAAAATCAAGTCATGGATCGGGTAAGCCCAACCCGATCCACACCAAAAAAAAAATTTTAAAAAAAGAAAAGAAAATGGGTACCAGATACAAAAAAAAAATTAAAATGGGCCACGTGGGACGTGAGGCCATGTGGCACAGCAAAAGTGATCTCTGACCGGTCCACCATGAAGAATTAGGCACGTGGAGATCAATGGGATAGCCCGTGAGGCAAACGGTCTCCTTTAGGGTGGCACGTGTAGTACACGCGCTATCACCGAGAGTAGGAGGCACATGTATTTTTCAATTTAATAGGATTTTTCCTTTTCGGGGAGCGTGTAAGCGTGTGGGAGATCCAAATGAGCTGCGGTTTGTCCCTAAAATTTTATGAATTCGAGGTCTTTATTTTGGTATATCATTTGCCTATTTTCAGTGGCAAAACATATCTGTTTAATAAGGATTTCAGTGCGCTTTGAAATTTCTTTGCGTAATTAAATAGTAATTTAAGTTATTTATTTTTATTTATGTAACAAAGATGACAAATTCTTCAAACAAAACTGGAATGTTTGAGAACGGATCTGTAATTTATTAGTATTTGGATGATCAGATTCAAGTAGATGTACTTGAAGCTGATCTAGAACAGGATCCTGAAGAAGAAGTCTTCTTGGAGGAAGAGGATCCTGAAGAATTATTAGAAGAAAATCTTGAACAAAATCCTGTGGAAGTTCAAGTGGAACCTCAAATGGTTTACATTGACTCTGGACCTAAGAGTAAAACTCCTAATGCTGATAATTTTGAAAAGGTGGACGAAGAAGTAAACCAACCATTGACTTCTAATTTAGCCAAGCCATAGCTTGGCTCGATGCAATCAAATTAAGAAATGTGAAGCAAATAAATGTTGTGATTGCAAAGTATGCTGAATGTGTCAGCGATATGGAAAGTGCTGAATTCTATGCCAACGTGATGCTAGAATATAGGAAAGCAGTCATGGCTTTAGGCAAAGGAAAATATAAAGTGACAACCCTTTGGGTGTGGGCATTAGATATGGCAACACGACTTATGCTGAAAACACCCAAACTTATAAAATTGAGGAAAGCCATAATAACTCATTGTTCCAATGTTTAATTAAAGTATTAGGCTTCTTTTGTATTTGTTGATCATGTCTATGTATTGACATTTTGCATATATAATGAAGTATGTGTTATGTATTCAATTATATATGTATATTTTTTATAAGTAGGAGCTTTTAGAAATGAGAATTCTAAAAGCAAAATGATTGAATTTTAAAATATACATATAAACTTCTTGGAAAGATATAATGATGTTACTAGTAATTATGTTATAGGAAATACAAACGTTTACTCCTGATCGTGAAAACAGTAATACCATCAATTTCCGACCAAGGATAGTATAAGTATAGGACATTGCATACAAAAAAGAAGTTATATGATATCTAATATGCTCTTTGTTCTGTTCTCATGTAGAGAACAAAATTTAATGTGGCACAACTTTGTCGCAGAACTTAGAATGGCCACGAAAAACATAATTGCTGAGCTAAACAAAGGTGACAAATTGAATGGCGATAACTGGGATATTTGGCACCTCTAACAACTATCTTACTGGAACCTGAAGCTAGGAATACGTCCCAGCACAAGAGGGACCATGAGGCTTATCAAACCTGGAAGAAGAAGAACAACATTGCAAGGATCACACTGCTAAGCACTATGGCAGATGATCTAATGTGTGAATATGAAAAGCACAAGAATGCTCAAGCCATATGGGTTGCGTTGAAAGAAAGGTATGGTGGCATGTCCACCACTAAGCTAAGAAGGTTAACCATTAAGTTTGATACCTATAAGCTTAGACCCAACACGACCATGAAACAACACCTGAGAGATATGGCTAGCATGATTAGAGAACTGAAAGAAGCTAGACACACTTTGTCTGATGAACAACAAGTCCAAGCTGTGATAGGATCACTTCCCTCCAGTTGGGAACATATAAAAGTGAATCTTACCCACAATGATACCATTGCTACTTTTGCGGATGTGGCTAAACACTTAGAGCTTGAAGATGAACGCTTAGAGGCATACAAGTCATCTGGACATGCCCTTTTGACTGAAGGTGATGGTCCTTCCAATGCAAAGCTTGATTACAAAAAAGGGCAATAAATTTTATAAAAAGGGAAGGAAGGATAGCCAAAAGTTCAAAAAGGGCAAGATGAAATTCAAGAAGAAAGGAAAAATAGATGGCAAGAAGAAAACTGACCTAAAGAAGGTCAAATGTTATGCTTGCTAGAAGATGGGCCATTTCGCACGAGACTGTATCGAGCAAAAGGACCATGAGAAGGTATTAGTGAATTATGTGAATTCACATGTTTCATATGTTTTAAGCACTGCTTTTCTAACTGAACCTGTTTGTTCTTCTTGGATTCTAGACTCAGGCTCAATAGACCATGTAACAAGGGATAGAGAGTCCTATGTAGAATACCATCGGTTGCCGTATCAAAGCAAGTGACTTTACGTGGGAAACAATGCAAAGATCAAGGTCAAAGACATTGGAACTTGCAAGTTACCTTTGCGTAGTGGGAAGACTTTGATCATACATGATGTACTTCATACACCCAAAATCTGATAGAATTTAATTTCTGTTCTATGTTTATTAGAATTTGGGTATGATGTAAAATTTCATGGCAAGGTTGCAGGCATTTTGGACAACCAAACCGTTTATGGTTCAGCTTTTCTATTTATGAAGTTCTTTGTTATAGATATTATTGGTGACTTTAATGCATATGATTGCTATGTTGTTTCTTCCTCTAATATGACTGCTGACATGAATACCGAGCATGCTAGACTAGGGCATATAAATCAAAATATGATGATCAAATTAGCCAAAGATGGTTTACTAGGTCAAATATCCAATATGGATATGTTTTTGTGCGAAAGTTGTCTCGTTGGTAAAACAACTAGAAAACCATTTGGCAAGGGAACTAGAGCTGAAAAACCATTGCAATTAATCCATTCGGATATATGTGGTCCTATGACTGTGAGAGCAAGACACAGAGCTTCATATTTTATTACTTTCATTAATGATTATTCACAATATGGTTATGTCTATTTAATTTCACATAAATCTGAGGCTCTTAACTGTTTTAGATGATATATAAATGAGGTTGAAAATCAAATAGACAACAAAATTAAAACTTTACGCACTGACTGAGGTCGTGAATATTTGTTCGATCAATTTTAAGAGCTCTTTGAAGAAAAAGGGATAATTAGGAAATTAACTATCCCTAGCACTCCGCAACAGAACGGAGTTGCAGAAATATGAAATAGGACACTTCTAGATATGGTAAGATCTATGATGGCACAAGCGAAACTTCCAATTTCATATTGTGGTGATGCTTTATTAACAGCTGCTTTTATACTTAATCGTGTTCCTTCAAAGTCAATCGCTACAACGCCCTATGAGTTGTTGACAAAGCACAATTCGGATTTAAATGTCCTTAAACCATGCGGGTCAACTGCGTATGTTCACAATGATTCTCATAAACACAAAAAGTTGGCTTATAGAGGAAAGAAATGTATCTTTATTAGATACTCTAAACAATCTAAAGGATATGTTTTCATAGGAGAAAATGAAGATGGTACTATGACTGAAATTGAATCTAGAGATGTAACGTTTATAGAAAATGAGTTCCCTAACAGGGGTGAAATAGACCGTGATGTATCTCTTTATGAGACACAAGAACATAGGAGTATGAAACAGAGTAATAATCCTCAATCATCTCAATACATTGATTTGAATGGGATCATTAAAACAACAAAATAAATACATAAAGAGAAGAAGAAACAAAGAAAAGAAACTCCGGTAAGGAGGAGTGACAGGAAAAGTGTCCCTAAAAGGCGTTTCCAAATAGAAGGAGAAGCACTTATTGTTACTCTAGATAAGGATGATGAGCCTCATTATGTACAAATAGCTTTGTCTGGCCCTGCTAAGGACGAATGGAAGAAAGCAATGGAAGAAGAAATGGACTCAATGAAAAAGAACAAAGTTTGGGAATTGGTTGATCTGCCAAAAGGATGAAAAGCCATTGGGAACAAGTGGGTTCTCAAAATTAAAAGAAAGGCAGATGGATCAATCAATAAATATAAGGCTCGGTTAGTTGTTAAGGGATATGCACAACAGGAAGGAATAGACTATGAGGATACTTTCTCACCTGTTATGCGCTTCAACTCAATAAGACTTATTCTAGCAATAGTGAATAGTTTAGATTTGGAATTACATCAAATGGATGTATAAAACTGCATTTCTAAACGGTGACTTGGATGAAGATATCTATATGGAACAACTAATAGGTTTCATCATAAAAGAGAATGGAAACAAAGTTTGTAAACTTAAAAGGTCTATTTATGGGCTGAAACAATCATCTAGACAGTGGTACTTGAGAATTCACAGAGCAATAACCTCATATGATTTCCAAATTATTGAAGAAGACCACTATGTCTACATTAAACAACTTGAGGGTAATTTTGTAATATTATCCTTATATGTAGACGACATACTATTGGCTGGAAATAGTCTGAATTTGGTTATAATTGTGAAAGAATGGCTTTCATCAAACTTTGATATGAAAGACATGGGTGAAGCAGAATACATACTTGGGGTCAAAATCTGAAGGAATTATTCTGAAAGAATTCTCTCTCTTTCACAGGAGAATTACATTAATAAAATTCTTGAATGATTCAATATGAAGGATTGTAATCTCATGGATACCCCATCCCATGAATACCCCATTAGCTTCCAGAGTGACCTTGAGTTTAGATATGTGTCCCAAAACTAAAAAGGACAAGAAGAGAATGGAAAGAGTCCCCTATGTTAGTGCTATTGGAAGTCTGATGTACGCAATGATGTGTACAAGGCCAGATATATGTTTTGCAGTAGGATTGGTGAGTAGATTCCAATCCAACCCAGGAGAATGCCATTGGAAAGTAGTGAGAAGCATATTGAGGTACTTGAAAGGCACATCTAATTATGCTCTATGTTATGAAGGAAGCAATCTACGCTTAGTTGGATACTCCGATGCTAACCTAGGTGGAGACGGAGATGAGCGAAAATCAACCTCTGGCTATACCTTCTTGCTAAATAATGGTGCCATATGTTGGAGTAGCAAGAAGCAAACGTGCATTGCCTTACATTCTATGGAAGCTGAATTTGTGGCATGCACTGCACAGTACAAGAGGTTATATGGTTGGAGAGATTCATAGAACACCTTGGATTTGGGAATGAAAGTACAAATCTGGTGTTAGTACACTGTGATATAACACTACAGCTATAGCCTATAAGAAATACTCCAAGTACCATAGCAAAACCAAACTTATAGATATCAAATACCATTTTGCAAGGGATTATATAGCAAAGAAAGTTGTCACTGTATAACACGTTTCGACCAAAAGCATGGTCACTGATCCCATGACCAAACCCATAGTTAGGGAAATATTTGATACATGTGATGCGTAAAATGTAATATTCGAGAAATATTGTAAAATGTTTGTATTTTGCAATCCATGAAAACATTTATTTATTACTAATTGTAATTTTGTGTGTATGTATGCAATGTCCAGTATGTCGTACAGGCTGTTGAGGTTAGTTCTCTCATACGAACAATCGCCGTTGACACTAAGAAATAGTGTGCAAGGATGAAACTTTTGTGTTTATGATTGAAAAGCTAACATGGTTAGTAAGAAACACAAATTATGTCGCCTCGATAAAAATGTAGCATATCGAGATGAGATCAATATAATATAAGCAAACAAATATTGGATTGAGTCATGGATGCCCGCTTCCATGATGTCTATTGCCAGATAACAAATTCTCCAATACTGACGTTGGAGATAGAGGTGGAGAATTTGGGTTTAGATACTAGAAGTACCTAAACTAAAATCTGTACGGTGTTAGTAAAGAAAATTAAAATGTCGTACGCTCTTATAATATGAGAGTAACATCGTAGCATGTGATTCATACCATATGTGCTTTAAGTACCGCAAATAGGAAGCAAGTGAATAAATCCCTGCTTCATTGCTGTGTGAGTCTCGAAAAAGGATTAACCCTTATTAAATGTCCTTTAACTTTGACATTATCATGGAGGTATACATTAATGACTGCTACCTTGACATATGTCCTTTTTGGTCATTATGAATATGATCTAAAGTATTATGTTAGGAAAGTGATTGATGTATGTTAAAGTGATACATGGAAGAAAGGAAGATTACCTAAAATATGCACACCTATTTAGTGTCTGAGACATGTCCCTTATGTTATTCACTTTGGTAATTACATAAGTGTGGACACTATGCATATGAGATGAGCAGTCTGAGTTTTATACCGACTCAAGAGGGATTAGACTTGCAATAGGAAAGTGTATAATAGTATATCTAGGACATTTGAGGCAATATTGTAATTCATGCTACACAAAATAAGGTTGCCTTGTGCTAGTCCTGAAAAAGGAGATTTCTAGTTCAAGCGCCTAAGTGACGTTATGACCATGTGGTCACAGTAGTACACTTAGTATGAAAAGATAAAGAGAAAGCGTCAAGGTTTACAATATCTAATCCACCAAGTGTCCACCCTTGGTGGATTAGGCTCAGCCCATTAATTTGGGTAGAAAATGAAATAATCAAGAGAATATGGTGATTAAGGGTGAAATTCCCAAAATTGATTAAAATATTCACAAAAGAAAGGAGGGAACAGTTTTTAGGTTGGTTAAGACGTGACTTTTTGAAATTAAGAGAATACAGCCATTTCTTTTGTTATATATTATGGGCAGTGAAAGAAAACAGACAGAAAAACTAGATATGAAGAAAACCTACGTTTCCTTGTTCCCTCTTTCAAACTTTCTTCTTGATCTCTTGTGTTACTATTGTAAGACATAACCGAGTCCATTGCGAGTGATTCGATTCATGTGGGTACCGTGAGCATCCTGTCTACATCCACATCTTCAGGTATGCTCTCAAACCTTCAGTTTCATTCAACAGGTAGCTCTCTTGATTGTGGCCATATTTGCCATAGTTGAAACACATGACCTCCAAGCCCTCATATTCAACTGTGTAAATGCATTTCCGAATGACAAAGCAAGATTAGAGCTTTGTTAAGATCTATCTCAACATTATCCGGCATAACCCTCTGAGCATCAGTCAGAGAGGGTGGTAACATCTTTAATTTTATCCCTTTAACATATCTAGCGGAAGCATTTGGAATCATTTATAACCTTTTAAAAATGGCCTTAATTTTGAAAAATCATAATTAATTGTAGAAAAATTGAAATTGAATGATTCTAAGTTCTATTGGAAGATAACTAGATAAAATTGAGAGGAAAAATAAGTTCTGGACACGTTTACTTCAAAATCATGCCCAGTTTTAAGTTCAAAAGTTACTTTCATTTGGTTATTTTCTATTTTTCCAGTATTTTTGCCCAATTTTGGAAGGGCATATTTCTTAACACGGTTATCATATTTAGACAAAGTACCACTCATTTTAAAGGGAAAATCATATCTATTTGGTGGTAAAATATTGCATCCTAACTTACTCGATTGCTTTAAAACGAATAAATTAACTTTAGGCCCAATTTTTTGACTTTTATCCCCCCCTTTGTTTATACTTGGTCCAATTGAGATATGGTTACTTTAACTAACAATATCAATGCTTTTGGAGCATTTGGACATATTCTAGCATGCTTGAAAATAAATCTACAACTACACATGCTATCATTTACAACCAACACATAATACCCTTATGGTATTTACAACTCTCCACAAATGCTCATCAAATACTTACCAAAACTCTAAGTATTCTTCTTCTTTCTTCTTCTCTTCTTGGATAAAGATGGCCCTAGGGTTTGGTTACATTAATTGGGTAAGATTCCTGGGAATCTTAGTAACATAAACAACTATTATTCAATCACATAACTTGCATTAAAACATGATACATGCTCAACCTACTTAACCTTGAAAATAAAATGCTATGCATACCTTATATGTCAAACCATATAACACAGACCAAGGCATCATGTCATAAGAGCAATCTTCATCATATCACAACCTTATCATTCACACCATGGCATATTACCTAATCCATAGCAAAGCAAGTAATCATGCAATTAAATACAATGATATGCAATTAAAACAATAATTGCTAAGCTACCTCTTCTCCTTGCTTTTCTTGGTATCTTGATTGTCAATCCCTTCCTTTTTAATGTCCAATGGTCCTAGATAAGATCACATAAAAATTATCAACTCATTAAAACCATTAATCCCATTATTTCTTCATAACTACTACTTGCTTCTCTTTAACCTTAATTTTGCACTTTTATATCCATGGGTTTCAAAATTAATCTAGCATGGCTCCCCTTTATTATTTTGCATGTAGATTCCATTTTAAGCTTAAATAGCTCAAAAGAAACCTCCTTCCCTTTCAACTACTCAAAACAGCA
Source organism: Vachellia collinsii (assembly GCA_006871305.1). NCBI lineage: Eukaryota > Viridiplantae > Streptophyta > Magnoliopsida > Fabales > Fabaceae > Vachellia > Vachellia collinsii. Next base: position 33,311 of record QFDD01000259.1, on the reverse strand, counting down.
ACTTAAGGGAGCATATTGCACAAAATTTCAATCTTTGTCTTTAATGCTTCCATACTTGGTTCCTCACTTGTTTCTTACCCAATTTTTCATTTTAAACTCAATGGAAGCATTAAAATTACCAAAAACACATTCCTTCCTCAAGATTAATTTCGTGCAGCACCTCCTCTTAGGGTTTAAGGTTCCAAAAATTCATACAATCATCAACTAACTCAATCCAAGCATCACATAAACAAGATAGAAGAATTCTTGGTAATTTCCAACCCTTAATGATATGATTAAGCGTTAATCCATCATTAATCCATCCTTAATCGATTACTAATCATAGTCTAGTTAATCACTAATCAAGGTAGTTAGAGATTGAAAGATGTTGAACTAACCTTAATCTTGCTCTTAATCCTTGATTAGGCACCTTGATCTCTTTCTCTCTCTCCCTTTCTCTCTCCAGAATTAATTTTGCAAGAGTTTCCCTTTATAAAATCACCTTGGATGAAATTGTGAGGAAGGGAGGGGGTATTTATAGGCTCTTGATTTGCTATTTGGTCCTTGAACTTTCTCATATTTGTAAGAGGTGTTGGTTTGATCTTGGCCCTTGATTTTTCCAAATGGATAAATCATATGCATCAAGAGTGTGATCTTGACACATGTCCATGTGATGTCATAGGGCTTATCTCATCCTATGTCATCTTAGGGTTTCTTTACATATGCCATGTGTTCAGGTGTCTTTTACTTCATGGGGCCCGATTGGACTGATAAAGTAATTTTATCCTAAGATATTTTACCATTTTATGATAATATATGTTCTTGCTTTTATTTTTGTCTTGGAGTCAAAGAAAAATATGTGGCTTAATATGGACCACACAATTTACTTTAGGCACAAAGTTACTTTATACAGATAAGATTATTTTAGCTTACCAAAAAGCTACTTTATTGGGCCGAAATCACTTTTTGGGAATTTTTAGATCACTTAACCTATATAGGGCTATTAAAAATTCCCAAAATTCATAAGGTATCTCCATGATTTTTCTTTCCTCCTTCTACTTTCATAATTGTCTTTAATTAATTTTTGAAGAAAACCCAATTTCAAGATTTTTTTGGGGTCTTTGTCTTTCCGTTTCGACACACTGGTTCTGACTTTAACTTGAGAATAATTTTTAGAAAATACTAGAATTCTTGAGCTGTTTTTCTTTACTTTTAAACCAAATATTTGAGGCCTCTGGATATTTTAAATAATTATATTTGTCTAATTATTTATTAAATATCTAAATATTAAATAACCTTTAAAATTCCCATAAAGGTTATTTTTGTCAATTTAACCTGAACTGGGTCTCAATTATTAATCGGTGAATTTTTCTCTATCTGTTAGAACTCTGTAAAATTTTCTAATATTTTGGTCAAACTTTGACCAAAATGCCCTTTGACTTTTCTCAATTTACCAAAATGCCCTTGAATTTCCAAAATGACAATTTGGTACCATGAATTTCAAATTTACACATATATCATTTTCTCTCATTTTCTTTCACCTTGAACCTTTCCTCTATTGAATCAAATGCTACATAATTTCTAAAGAATGTTTTTGTCGGCCAAGGAACTTCGTAAAATTGAGTTTGGTACATTTGTCATTCAGACTCATTACCAAACTCCTAGACATAGAAATTTGGGATATAACAAGGGTGCTGTTTCTTCCGCCTCCCTGATCCATTGACGAATCTGTTCTTCATAATCAACAACAAAGTCTGATGATTCGGTCCCCATGAGTATGGCTTTGTAGGAAATTTGGGTTTCTTGGCTAAACTTTGATGTTTCTTGCTCCCCACATTCATGTTTCTTCCATTTGTCCTTTGAGACCTCAATTTTAGTGGTTTCACGTCGCTGCTCCTGATTAGTTTGGGTTGGGGTTGTCTCAAAGTCCTGCATTATAGTATCGTTAGTCATAAGTTTTTGTTATATTCCTGCCCAAAACTTCATCTTCTTCTTTGGATTGGTTTCCCCCTCCATCAAAATCTGCATCAAGATTGCTGTTGCATCCCTCATGCTCATCCTTTCTCTCTCGAGCTTTCTTTCTCATGCTGTCTCTCACTATATTTTCTATTCTCCAAGTAATAAAGTAAATTCACAGCCTCGTAGAATAACATTGGAACTTGATTATTTGTGTCTCCTGATTTGGGCAATGTCCTTGTAATCAATGAGGAAATTTCTTGTACTAGGTGTTGTTGAACATAAAAATTGCACGTTGGAAGCAGCCATAGAAATGTAATTCCACTACTCCTTGTTTTATATTTTGTTTAAATATCGTTCCACCAGAAAGTACATAAAAATTCCATAAAAGTATAAATATATATATATATATATGAATAGGCATTACATACACATACATGTATGTATATGTGCCTCTTGTTTTTTTTTTTTTAAATTTTTGGCAGCCCTCAAACTAATAATCCGATGGGTGATCCAGATTAATTAATTAAAAGAGGGCACAGGAGATGATTCATTACATGCTCATGCTTGTTTTTTTTTTTATCCTAATAGCTAGATATTGTTTCACAACTTTTGGAGGAATAAAATGTCAGGTGAGTCAGCAAAGAACACAAATATTCTGGTCGCCAAATGTGGTAAGCACTTGGACAAGAAGAGAAATTTGCAGCAGATGTCAGTTTAAACAAAATGGACAGATAATAAATACAAGACTTTTCCAACGAGCTTGTGTGTGTGTGTGTGTGTGGGGCTAACATTACCGGATATGTTTGCAGCATGATAGATTGCACATTGGAAATAGTGAACAAATACTACTTTCAGTTGACTTTTTTGAAGAGATTAATAAAATTAAATAAAGTACTTTAAATTATATGTATATATTCTGAAGTATTTATATGTATTATCAGATTATATATTTAGTTATAAACCATACAAATTAATTTGGACAAAAATTATAGATAAACCAGTTTATTTATTTTTCTGAATCTCTCTAAATAATTCAACAGTGACTTATATTGAAGATTAGGGTAGTAGAAAGAGACTAGCCAAACTTCATATGGGGAAAACAAAATGGAACAAAAAAAAATGCCATGCACTCTCACTCTCAAAGATAAATTTATTTTTAAGAAATTATTAATTATAAAATATTTATTTTAAATTTGATATCAATTAAAATAAAAAAACTATTTACAAGATAAAAAAATTAGATTGAATATGGACCATCAAATTAGGATGAGAATAAAGGCTCATCTTTTTTTCCCCTTATCACGATGGAATATGCTCCCCTAGTGGGAACATATTGAAAAGAAGATTGATTAGTAAACATGAACTTTCTTAATTGCCAAGCATATAACTCAGTTGTAAATTTTTTTTAAGGGAAAAAAATCGTTGTACACACTGAACAAATTTTTTTGAAAAAAAATACAACTCATGAGTTTCAAATACTAGAAGAAGTGGTAAACATGCATGAACGTGAGAAAAAAAATTTCAAAGCATGAAAGTTTATATTTAACATTAATATTCATAATTATCATAAAAAGCTAATTTTATTATTTAAAAAATTAAATTCTAAATTTTTTTTTGTTAGAACTATGAATTAATTATTTGTATTTAAATAATGCCAGTTTCTCAACTTTTAAAAAATAACTGACTCTTATACATATACATATATATATATTTTAAGGGGAGGAGGTAGAATTATAAATTTCCACAAATCATTTAGAAAGTAGTTGCCTGCAGGCAGGTTCTTTCTATTCTTCCTCTACCCTACAGAATCGTCACCTCTTTTAACTTTTAAAAGAAGTGGAATATAACATAGATAACAAGTGGGACTATAGACCGTTGATTCCCTGTGCCTTTTTTTTGGGGAGGCTTTTATTTTATTTTTTAAAATTGGTGTATTAATTATATAGCCTTCTTCAACTAGCTGTGTGGTGTGGGTTGTTGAGCAGATCAGCAGATCGACTCTCTTCTGCTCCTTCTTCAACTCTCTTCCCTTCCTCGTTAAAATTAAAGCGTGAGGTAAGCAATTTATGAGAAAACAAATCAGTTATTTCCAACAACACATTTAGATTTTATCGAAGAAGTTCTTTGCCACCTCTTTTTGCTTTTTAAAATTTTAAATTTCTGTCTTTTATTTGTCTGTTATTCAACAAAAAACCAAAAGGTAGAACTATAAATAAATTGATCGCTATTTCATACAATCAAATAAAACAGTTCCAATTTCGGTTCTTTGGATCATTTTGACAGTTGTTTAATACGACCGTGAAGTTTTCTTTTTCGCAGTTTTTTTTTAATTCAATCATACAATAACTATATATATCCTTTCGGCCAAAAAAATCAATATAAATATCCTAAAGGTTTTTTAAAACCATGTCTAGGGTTGAACAATGGGTGGAATGGGCTAGCCCAATAGCCAACCCATAGTCCATCTATTTAGTTTGTAACGAATTTGAATTAACCCTCAATCCGGTACAAATGCTTTTAAGCCGATTGGTAGAAGCTCTTTTTCTTTCTTTCTTTCTTTCTTTCTTTTTTTTTTAAATTCCTCCCTGCTAGAATTGAAGGGAAAGACGAGAATGTGAACAAAAGAACCTTAAGCGGTAGAAGCAGTGGCAAGAGGAGGCGACAATCGCAGAATGAGGGAGTGGGGGAGAGATGAGAGAACGCAGAAACAGGGCTAGTCAAATTGCGCTCTGTGGCTGCATCACCACTGCTCTAATTAAAAAAGGTAAACAAAAAGTTGATATAAGAAATTATATACTACCTCAAATCCTTAATATAAAATCAGTTGATCAAAATAGAAAGATTAAGTAAATTAACTAAATTACTCTAAAATATATATGTTAGCATTGTAGAAGCATACAAATAGATGTACAACTTTAATCAGCTAATTACGTACTGAATGGTCTTTTAAGCAGTTCATGATCTGCTTATATATATATTCATATACAAGACCCTACCCATTGGTGCTTAAAACATAAAAAATATGTTTGAAAAATATGAGGCAAGACAAATTATGGAGATAAAAAACACAAAGTATGAAGAATTATAATAGTTATTCAAAAATTCAGCATAAAGTAATATTAACTTACACTAGATAAAGTATTGGCCAAAAAAAAAAGCTTAAACCAAATTAAAAAAGTTGAGGGAATAAAAGATAAAAAAGGTGAAAATATTTTTTTTTTAACTAGAATCAGCATCCTAAAATATTTTGTTGTTCAATTTTTCCTTTTAAATATTCTTTTCAGAAGAAATTTTACACTTAAAGCATTTTTTATTTTCAAGAACAATATTAACTTCAGCATATTAATTAACTCCCCAAAAAATCCATTCGTTAAGAGGGAGGGAACGGAAGAAGAGTTGAGCAATTCAAAAATATATTTAAGCTAGAAGGGAGGGCTTCTTCTACCCTTCTCTTCTGTCCCCTCCAAGCCTCCCTCCAAAAGTGGGAGAAAATGTTTTATTACTCAAATAATCTTATAATAAACTGATCCGAGTCTCTTTCATCCTTTATTTTGTCCTCTCACTCTTCTCTTCTAATCTTGCAATTTTAATGATTTTATCCACATTCGTTTTTCTTCTACATTCAACAATTCAACTAGGAAAATAAAACTAATAAAAATATATTTAAGATATACGAAGTAACATATCACCGAGACAAAAAACAAGGCATCTTATCCTATATATTCATTTGATAAAATTGAAAATAGGGAAAAACCCATTTAAATTGTACGAGGGTAAAATAGTTGATTTTTTATTAACCCTTTCTGTAAGATTTCCAGCGTACCTGAAATCTATCGACTCACAGAATACCCACACGAAAAACCGGAGCACCAATTTCGGACTTCGATTACGTTACACAGCAAATAGCACTGAGAGGGAAGAGAAGAATGAAAAATTTTGGAAAGAGGGAAGAGAAGAGAATTTTTCATCGGGGAGTTATATATATTTTTTTTCTTGTGTAAAACTGACTTCCCTATATCCCATATATCACGTACAGTGGTTATAATATTTGAAATTCAAATATTAAAAGAGAGAATAACCCATATTGACCCATATTGTTTATCTATTTTTGTTTTAACCCCAATCCAAATGGGTTTGGGTCCTAATCCACCAAGGGTGGACTTGTATATTCCAACATCTCCCACTCACATTTGGTGGATTTGATGTTGTTGATCCAATCTCTTTCTCTTCTTTCCTTATTTCATACTAGGTGTTTTGCTGTGACCGCATAGGCATGACGTCTTCATTTGGGTGTCTGCACTAGAAATCCCTTCTTAAAGACCAGCACAAGACAACCCTATAGTGCAGTTTGATTATGTTAGTATAATGCCTCTGATGTCCTAGATTTACAGATATATATGCTTTTCTCATGGTCAATCTAATCCCTCTTGAGTCAACATAAAACTCAAATTGACTTTCTCATATGCTTAGTGTCCACACTTATGAAATTAACAAAGTAATATCATAAGGGACCGGTCATAGACACCAGCATAAGTGTGTAAATTTCAGGTAATCTTCCTTTCGCCCAATTGTCATTTTAATATGAATCAACCGCTTTCCTAGCATAAAACCTTTAAATCGCATATATTATGACCATAGGATGTATGCTAAAGTAGCAGACATTGAAACATATCTCCATGATATTGTCAAAGTCAAAGGACATCATTGAAAGGATTGAAACTTTCTGGGACTCACACAGCAATGAAGCAGGGATCTATTCACTTGCTTCCCATTTGCGGTTCTTCTAAGCACAGACGGTATGAATCTCATGCTACGGTGTTACTCTTACACTATAAAAGCGTATGTCGATTTTTATCTTATTAACACCGTACAAACTTAAGTCTAGACACTCACAATATCTAAACCCAAATTCTTCATACTTTCTCATTGAATGACGTCAATTCTGAAGAATTTGTTGTCTGGCTACAGGTATCATGGATGTGGGTTTCCATGATTTGATCCACATTTATCATATTGGATCTCATCTCAACTTACTGCACTTTTATGTCAAGGCGACATTTAGTTTGTGTTTCTTCTCTACCACATCAGCACTTTTACTGCTTTATTGGTGAACACAAATGTCTCATCTTTGCACACTCATTTTGAGTGTCAAATGCGGTTGCTCGTGTGAGAGAGCCAACCTCATCTACCTGTACGACCTACTAGACATTGTATACTTACACACATGTGAAGCCATATTGAAGTATTTATTACTTCATATCATATACTTGTCAAAGGACTCATCATTTTTCTCATATATGTTCTTAGCTTTAGGCTTTATTAGGGGACTTCGCATAAGAACATGTTATTCAACAACTCTATGTGCTACAACATCTCTCTCATACTTATATCTTTATATGGTACTTAGGGCCTTTTGTTTAGTTAATAGCTGCAACGCTTTCACAATCATTAACATTTGATTTGAAATCTAATTATCAAAATCAAGATGGTTTCTAAATACTATCAGCCATATAATCATTTGTACTGCTATAGTACATGCTTTGAATTTGCATAATCAATATGCCCTAAAGTTATCTCAAGACTTTTCATGAATCAATCCAATGTCTCTTACAATGGTTTGGATCATCACTTATTAGCAAGTCTTGTTTCAAAGAAAATATCTGATTTTGTACACATCATTGTATACATTAGACTACCAACAACATTTGTATGGAAACCCTTCCATTTTCTTCTATATTTATTCAGTCTAAGGATAAGTATCAAGAATCAAACTCATTCTTGATATCACTAGGGTATTCACTGGATCGCATTAACTCATAGTGAACCACTTAAATCATTTCCATAATATGATTCTTTTGCGATAAGGACATAATTCTTTTTAGGTCATATATTTGGATCTCAACTCCAAAATTTTACAATGTCTTACCCATGTCCTTACCTTCATTCTTTAATAGACATCATTAACTCAAATTATTTTCAGCCAATAGTATCATCTATGTAAATAGATAATTTCATAAACCGTTTTACAATGATTTTCTATAACTAATTTGAAAACCACGAGGTTACCGCTCTATATATAACCTCAAACACCATTGTCTAGATAATTTCTTTAATCTATAAGAAGATCTCTGCAAAAATGTGTGAGGTTACTATTATGTGAAACCTCAAACATCACATTTAGTGAAAATCAACATCTACATTATGTAGATGTTTTCATCCAGATCACTACTCAAAGTACATGTTTACATCTAATAAATGTAAACCTAAACCCAACGGTTAACTATTGCCAAAATAATTTTAATTTTGAGCATACAACATGTAAGGAGATATCTTCATAATCTATACCTTTCAAGTATCACCATCGTCTATACCTTCCTATTTGTGTATACCCCATTGTAACTTACTTAGTTTTGTAGTTGCCAATTGATCTATTCTCTTTTCTCTCAATCTTGAGAATTCACTTATTCCCAATAAACTTTTGGCCTTGTGACAGATCAATTGATTTTTTTTGAACTTGATGAGCTTAATTCATTCTGAAAGAATCAATTCTCTTTTCCATTGCTTTCTTCCATTCTTTATCAATATAAGATGAAGACAAAGTACAGAACATGGTTTGTCATAAACATTTATCTCAGTTACTCCTTACAGAGCTTATTGTTTTTCTTCTTTATAAGCTCCCACTTATAAAGATGATTGAACATCTTTGAATTGTTCTGTACTGACTTATCTATAAGTCTCATAAAGAGATATAATACAATCAGTTTTACCTTTATTTGGAAAATCATCCATAACTAATATAATAACTTTTAATTCATTTTAGTCACAATTCCATCTTTGTTTTCACTCAAGAAAACTTCACCCTGATGAGCTCCCACTTAGAATCATTATGGGAATGCACAATATACCCTTTTAGTATACTTTTAGATTTGTGGAAACGTTTAACCACAATTCATAGGGTGTGGAAAGAAGTAACTACTTGTGAGAGCACATGGTTAAGTTCAAAGCTATACATACGTTGATGGAACCAAAGATGTGAACTAATCCACTAAAAGTGGACACAACTAATCCACTAAAAGTGGACACTTTATAATACTCTCCCACTGATAGAGTTGTTCATGTTTGATATTAAACCAAGAACATATTTAACATATATCACATTGATTATACAATGTCATATACTTATATTATTCTTGACTAGAAAAATAATAATATCAATGGGTCCATGATCAGGAGAATACGTTTGTACCTCTCATCACACAGATTCCAACAATGTTATTATTATCTATATTCTACAATTTAATTCAGTACGCAACCCCCAATTTTTACCTTTCCACACGGTTATGTCACTTAAATTACTGAGAATCATTTAGGCTCCTCTAAGTGAACACGACCCAGATTGCACCATTATAGTGCACTCATATCCGAAAGCTATACAGTTTTTAAGAGCCTATACGACTAAGGCTTCATCAGTAACCAAACTTTGACACTAGAACTTTTTCTTACAAGATTGTTTGGTACGAGGGATTTGAAAGGGAGGGATGCATAAAAATGGAACATGAGTGATGAATGGATATGTGTGATTCTATCATATTATATTCTTCTTGATTCCCCATGTGCTACATACTACTACTATTACCTCTGAGTTTGTCCTTAATATAAGATCTAGTCTATAATAAATTTGGAATATGAAGTAAATCTTATATCTTTATACTCAAGATAGGAAAATGTACATTTGATTTTTAATTGCACATCATTGCTCAATTGTGCATATTTTGATCATATTCATAGTTTGTTTGTGTTTTTAATATTACTACTGTAATATCCAGGTTTTCAATAACTAGATATAAAGACTAAATGAGTAGCTAAAGATTAGTTAAGGGATCGGAGGATGAAAGTAAAGGAAAGGAAGAGTAAAAAAATGTCATTATGCCAAAAATATAAAAGTTAAGAGCAAAATGGACATTTTGAAAAAGTGAAGGACAAAAGTGTCATTTTAAAAATGGGACTAGAGTGGAAATTTTGCAATTCGATAGACCAAATTGCCATTTATGAAATTCAAAGGCATTTTGATAAATAAGGAAAAGTCAAATGGCGTTTTGGTCAAAGTATCAAAAAAATTTACAAGGTCATAAAGAATAGAAAAAAATTTACTGATCATTAATTGAAACCCAATCCAGGTTAAAATGACAAGCATAACCTTTACAGGATTTTTAAAGGTTATTTAATATTTGAATATTTAGTAAATAATTAATTAGAAATAATTATTCAAAATAACCAAAGGCCTCATATATCTGATTTCAGAATAGGAAAAAATAGTTTGGAACTTATAGTAATTTATAAAATTATTTTCAAGAGAAAGTTATAGACAATTTCTTGGAACAAAAAGAAAAGGACCTGAAAAAACTTTGAAATTGTGTTTTCTTCAAAAATTAAATAAAGACAATTCTGGAAGCAGAATGAGAAAAGAAAAATCATGGAAGGATCACATGAATTTTGGGAATTTTTAATGACCCTACATAGATCAAGTGATCAGAGAATTCCCAAAAAGTAATTTCGACCCGATAAAGCAGCTTTTTGATAACCCAAAGTAACTTTATCTGCCTAAAGTAAATTGTGTGGTCCATATTAAGCCATGTATATTTCTTTTGCCGCAAGACAAAATGCAAGAGCAGATATTATCATAAAGTGGTAAAATATCTCAGAGTAAAATTACTTTATTAGTCTAATCGGATCCCACACAGTAAGAGACACATGAACACATGGCAAGATCATATTCTTAATGTATAGGATTTGTCCATTTAGATTAAAGTCAAGGGCCAAGATCTAGCCAACACATCTTGCAAATATGTCAAAGTTGAGGGACCGTTTAGCAAACTTAATGTGTAGATTTTTTTTTTTTAAGCTTCAAGACACTTCTTGAAGCCTTCATTTGCTGCACAAGGTCAGCCAAGGAGAGAGCAAGAAGAGGAGAGGAAGTGGCACACAATAACAAGAAGGAAAGAGAGTCAAAAACATATCAAACTCAAAGTAAACTCATGAAATCTTTCACACTCTTGAGTTTCTACCACTACTCTTCCTTTCTATCAGTATTGTTGGGCTGAAAATTGGATATGTTGCTGTTAGAAAGTTAAGGTGTTAGAGAGGAAAAATGAGAAAGAGAGGGATTTAGAAGAAGTCATTGCTAGGAAAACAATCTATACATATTATGGAATTGATTGGTTGTAGTTTTATGTTGTTTGAAAGTATATGTGAATTTTTGGATTTCCAAAACCCTAAGAGGGCATGGTGCACGAAATTCTTCTTATAAAGGAAGGATTGATTTTGTGTCAAATAATGCATGGGAAGAGGTATATGAACAAGAATATGCAATCGCATGAAGAGAAAGTTTGAAAATCACAACACCTTTATTTTTCCATATTTTTGGCCAGACTTGGTTCATTTAGAAAGAGTGTGATTTTGATGTTTTTTATGTTTCCAATGGATTAGAATACAAAATTGTATAGGGTGGAAGTGAGAAAACCAGTTTGTAAGCAATAAAATTGAAATTGCCAAAGTTAAGGGTTTTAAAGCCCTTAAAGTTCAAGAGATGTGTTTAAAGGTTTTTAAGTGGTTTAATACATTGATAATGGCTTTTTATTAATTTGAAATGCATTATAATATATGTAGGAAGTTAAATTCTAAAGGGAAGTCCCCAAAGAGCAAGAGGAAAGTCAAAAAAGTTAAGAGAAAAGCTAAGAAACTAAGGTAGCAAATTTACTATCTTTCTCATTAATATTGTCCATGGTTGTTGTTGATGAATGTTGCCATGTTTGTTTGCTAAATATGTGCTATTTGTGTTGTTATGACATGTCATGATTTGTTGCACATTAAAGTTCAAGTATTAACAATATATATGTTCATGCATTCATAGCTAACTTGCAGTTGTATGACAATTATGCATATTAATGTTTTTTATAGTGATTTTGTTATGGAGATTTCCATGAAATCTCACTTCCCCAAAAATAAAATCCTTTAGGTTAAAGTTTGATCAAGACCGATGCAAGATAATGGAGGCATAGAAGGGAAGAAATGCAAGTATGTTTGCTATAAAATGATGAGATATGATAAATGAAGTCTAATTTCTGTGAAATTTTTTAGAAAAGTAGTTCACATGGCAAGCTTTAAAATGAGTCAAATTTTTCTTGATCTGGAGTTTTATATAAAAAGTTATGATTGTCCAAACTTAGAAGAAAAATCTAAAAAATAAAAAATAACCAAATGAACAATGCTTTTTCATGAATTATTCTGTATTAACTGGTTAAGAAATTAGAAAAATGAATATTTTTCACCTATAGGGAACTTAACAACCTTCATTTAAAGACTTGAACCATAAAATTCTGATTTTTCTAGAATTAATTATGAATTTTTAAAATTGGCCAAAAGTCTAAAATTTATAAAATGAATAGTAAGTTTTAAAAAGTTTTAAAATATCACTTGGTTAGTTAATTTTAAGCATGGAAAGGCCTTAAAGTGGTTAATAATTTGTTTCTAATATAAAATGAAGCTAAGGAATGTGTCACATAAGTTGGTATCAGAGCACGATTTTGGCTAGGATTGAACAGCTTTGCTCTTGATTATGTCTTATGATATGATTGTTATGTGATATGTGCTGAATTGGTATTGAATTTGCTTTGGCATATTGTGATGCATTAATGGTTGAGTATTGAGTAGAAGTAATGAGTAGAAAGAGCATTGAAGTGAATTAGCGGCCTAGGCACATATCTTATGACACAGTAAGTGTACAACAAAAGTTAATTTATACTCTGAGCCTTCAATAGACCAAGGGAATAGAGACCCTGCTATAATGGCACAACCTTTGGCCTGGTTCCATTCAGATCTAGATGTAGCTGGCAATCTAAACCATGCATTGTCTAAGTCAGGCTCAAACATAGTGCAATCTTCCAATGGCTCCAATAGAGTACAAACACAACAAAAGGAAGGAATACCACCAGTGAATAAAATGGATGCCTCCCATTGGTATAGAGGTATAAGGTATGAATTTTGTGGGGCAGATGTTGGAAGACGATGCACACAAAATACAAGAACAATTGAGAGTAGAAGGATAGGAGGAGCTGAAGCATGTACATCCTTTTAAGTAGAATGAAACTGATTTTCATAATTATTGATCCATTCGAATGGCATCAATTGAGACAGTTCTTCGTGGAATCTATCTGGGGATTTGGATATTGGATATATCATCAACTCTTTCAGAGATTACATAAAGAGCATCCCGGCCAAAGTTCAAGAAGTGAAGATCTAGTGAATGATTTTGCAAGCAATACACAATCTGATGGTGTAAAGTGGCCATATGGCTCTGGAATCTTATTCAGCACCAACAATTTGAACTTGAACCTTTTACCTTTTGGAAAGAGTAGGATCTAAAAATTTGATATTGAAATCTAGAGCAATAGTAAGGATAACACTCCCGTTATAGAGAGTTGTCAAAATGGAGCCAATCAAAGCACTACTGTAAGAAGTATAGGTGGTGTCAAGCAAGGAAACCCTAGCAGTAGTTGGAATTCTTTTTCTACCATGAAAAGTAAGAACAAGACAAATAGCACCAATATGGAGATGAGTATAACCCTGTAATAACCATGAGTTTATCAAAGGCTGAGAAATTTTCAAAGTGACAAATTGTTTAACTGTTGTTCCTTGGAAACTACATTGATCAAGTTTGGTGGTTTAAACAATCTCTTTAGCATGAGGCCGCCGAGTAGATAACAAGGATCTAATATTTATGGTGACTTGGTTGGTTCTATGATAAAGGCTATATGAACTGGGTAAGGGTAAGTTAGTATCCTAAATTCTGGCATTTGCAGGAAAGTGGTTGATTTTAATAAAGTTTTCAATCTTATTGGAAAGAGTTCTCTAAACAGAGGGAGGAGTATGGGTAGGTGAGAAAGATGAAGAAAGTCTAATTGACTCAAGGCTAGAAGATATAGTGGATTCACTCATATTGAAGGTAATTTCTTCCTACCAACCTTGACTAATAATATTTCACTCTTGTCTGTAAGAAGATGGCTCTAATACCACAAAGGGTGCCTGTAACACCCTTCAATTACGCAGCCTATTGCACATTTGGAAGTGTTAGGGTCCTGGCGAATAAATAATTAAAGCACATGAATTAAAAACTTTCATCTTAATCATTGAGTCACTACTCATTTGTTACTGTTAGATTTTCAGTCCAATTTTGAAAAATCATAACTAATTCTAAAAAAATCATATGATGGCACATAAAATTCTTTTGAAAGCTCTTATAGTCCTTTACATGAGAAAAATATGATCTTAATCATAAAATATGGTAGTTAATACAGTTTATTAATTTACTAAACCCTCTTTGTTTTACTAACATATTTTGTGCCTCAACTTTAAAAATTCATAGCTTAATCTATAAAGCTTCAATTAATCTCATGTAGGACTTAATTGGAATCCCCATGGGTCTACTTCGTCCATAAAAGTTATCATGAGCAATAGAGATCATTTACTCTGCTTCAATGAATGAAACACTAGTCATACCTTGAAAATCACTCGATTTGGACGGTCATAATTATGCATCTTAAATCATACTTTCAAGACCATACTTAGGCATACAATAACTTATCATACATCAATATATATCATATGTACATGCCAATACCTCATATTGAATTTATACAATTTATAAGAATTGTTTTACATTTAATAACTTGCAGCAAAATAATACTATAAAAGCATATCTCTCTTGTTTTACTTACCTTTTGTCTTTTGCATTCACTTTTCTCTTGGAAGTTTGTAATCTAGAATGGTTGGTTATTGATGGATGAGATTCAAAGAATTCCAATAGTAAACAATTACTATTCAAACAATCAAGTTATACTTCTATCATTTACTTATTAACAAGTGGCATTGTCAAAGCTTATATATAACCAAGAACATACATATAACATATATAATTGTCAATCATGACCATGAAACAATTCAAAACAATCATTCAACATGTTTAAGATAAAATAAATTATTCAACTCATGGCAAGTTAGGAAGTTTAACAAAACACAAGCACAACTTAAATGCAAAAATAGGTAAAGTTGCTACCTTTAAGCTTTGTTAGCTTTCTCTTGCTTTTCTTTTCTTCCTATACTAAGAGCTTCATTAGCCAAGCTTCCATTCTTACTTCCATTTTACCTTTTCCGAATTTCCTTTTTCTCCATTTTTCTTGATGGGCTTGGACAAGTGTCGAATCCTAAATATTGTATATACATATGAAATATATCAATTATATGTATAAAATATTTTCAATAGAATTTAAATATCACTCCCCTTTCGAAAATGAATTCCCACTTTATTTGTTGTTAGGGGATTCTTATCTTTGAAATCTTCTTCATCCAAGGCTATAAAAAGAAAGACCTCTACTCAATTGGGAATCATTTTCATCTTCAAATACTTATAATTTAAGAACAAAACCTTAATTCACAATCCAAACTCCAGTTTCACAAAGCATATATATATATATATTCACACAGCCACTCACAAGCACACCAAGGGAAACAATACTTGAATTCACTTGACACCACAAGCTTGTCCTCAATTCCATTTCCAACGCACAATAACAAACCCATATGAATATACATTCATAGACCCAAAACTCAATCACTTTTGATTAATAAAGTGTGTGTGTATGCTCATCAGCTCCTCAGTTTAGGTTCCATTTCCAATATCCTTCTATTATTTCAGTGGATTTTTTGCCAAACAGTGGCAAAAATATACTCTTGAACCATTTAATATTTCAAGGAACAATTCCTTAATTCATAAATCTAAATTCCAGCGTTCATGGTACATATATATACATATACCCACAGCTATGCTCATACATATATAGCTTCAGCTCATAGTCTCTACTCCATCTTTAGAATGCTTATATACATATATATACACTTACATGCTCAGATAAGCACGCACATACATATATATATATATACTTAGTACATATTTTAACACGTATCACAAAGTCAACATACATACATATATTCAACCAAAAATTGTACTCCTCTTCTTCACCAAAATCTCATAAAAGTAGCAAAACTCTTCATCTATATATATATATATAAACTTAAGTCCCTATTTTCGATTATGTATAGAACCAACGACCTCATTGCACAAAATTTGTCCTTTTCCACTTAACAATACTCCAAACACCAACATAATACTTCAGAACCACCAAATCCCATGTTATTTGATCAGAAATCAAAGAGGAGGAAGGTCACTGTTCATATGAACAGTGACAACGTTTCTGGTCTTCGAGGACACCAGAAAAACTCCCATACAGCACTCAAGTTTGCTCCAAAAGCTTTGATTCGATTCACTCTTAATTTTAATTGGTGAAAAACATCATATGGCTATCTCTAATTTCACAACTTCTAAATATGAAATTCACCCCAAAATGACAGATTGAAGAAACGGAGGGCGAATGAAGATTGAGTAGATTCACCTGAGTCAGTAGCTCAGTTTACAAGCTCCAACGGCTCCTCCGGCGAGTTCCACGGTGCGCGCACGACGCTCTCTCGCTCGCTTTCTCTGTTCTGTTCTTGCCTTCTTGGACGGGAAAGAAGAAATAAGGGGAATGAAGATGATGATTCCCGTGACTTTAGTAATCTGCCACATGTGTAGCATGTGTGGAGGGTAAAATTAGAATTTTTTCCTCCCACATTTATCCTTTGTCCTTCTAGTCCTTTTTTTTTTAAAATCTAAAAATCCAATAATCATCCTTTTATTTCAATAAGTAACCTTCTCTTTGAGCTTGACCCTCAATATGTAAAATAATTATTTTAATAAATTTTGGGTACTGTACTTCTTTTTCTCAAATTTCCTTAAAATAAAATTTTACCTAAAAATTTATTTATGCTAATCAAAAATTTTGTAATTGGCTTCTCAAAGTCTTAATTATATTTCATATCACATTGATCAATTTTTCGGATGTTACAATGCCGAACTATGCAAGAAAATCAAGTTTATCTAAGTTCCAAGCCTAAATATCTCAACCAGATAAGGTCATCATACACTATCAAGAGAGGCCACGTTAGGTCTTTTGATCTTTTATACTTAAAACCAGAGAACCTAGAAAATGAAGAATAACACGATATTAACTCTAGGATCCAGGATCACATTCAATTTTTTGATGCACAGGTTCCTCCTAAGAGGAAAGTGCAAAGCCTACTTTGAATATTTAATGATAAGAGAAAAAATATTATAAGCTTAGGTTTTCAAAAGAAAGGAAGAAGTTTAGAGAGAATTCATAGAGAAAACACACTTGATATTATATAATAAGGATTACAAGATCACCTCTGTCGATAACTGTGGGTAGATGGGGTTTATATAGATTTGGAGGAGTACTACATGACAAACGTGCTACAAGACAAACTCCATACTTTTACATGTAACGCCTATATAGTAGGCTTTTTGACTTTACAAGACCTAAACAATAGGCTTTTAACTTTTAAATGGATAAGGAGACAAATTAAAAGATTTTTCTCTAAAAGTCTTCTGAAAACCTGAGTTTATAATATTTTTTTCTTGTTATCAAAGATTCAAAGTATGCTCTACACTTGCCTCTTAGAAGAAACCTATGCATCAGAAAATTAAATCTGATCCTAGATCCCAGAGTTAGTATTGTGCTATTCTTGATTTTCTGGGTTCTCTGATTCCATCGGAAATTTTGCCAAAGCAATTTCTGACGCAAAGTTTGCCATGGAATTTCCAACAGAATATTCCGTAGGAAAACAGAATTTTCCACTGCAAATTACTTTTCTTTAATAAATAATAATGCCAAATGTCACTCCCGCCACGTGTCACCTCCGCCAGCCACCACGTGTCACCACCTGATAAATTCGCAATTTTGCCTCATCTAGGATTTGAACCCCCGACCATTTGTATACCTGCATGATCTCTTATCAGTTGAGCTGCGACAACCTTGTGTCTTCTAAACACATATTTAAATATATATATATATAATATTCTACTGCATAATAAATTATTTACATTTATAATTATATACACATATATATTTAATATATACACAGTTATATATATATATAATATTATTAAAAACTAAAAATAAATTGAATGATAAATTTAACTTATGTGTTTATTATTTTAAATGTTTTCATTTTATTTTTTACATAATATATTATTGATTGGAAAATAATATTTATATATCTATGTGATTATTAATTTCATAATTTTTATCATTTTAAAAATATTGATTTTAATATAAAATTATTACATATAAAATAAATATTATTTCTAATATTTTCATAATTAATATTCATTTTAATTAATATATTAATTAAAATTTAATAATAAATAAGAATAATACATAAGAAATTTAAATTAGAAATTATTAATTAATAAGAATTATAATTATAATAATTAATTAATAAGCATTAAATAATAATTAAATTTGCCACATAATATTTTTTTTGTGACTAATTTTGCCACACAAAATTTCTGTTGAAAATTTTTCTAAAGGAATTTTCGATGAATTATCAACAAAATTAGCCATGAAAGTTTAATGTTTTTTTTTTGTAGTGGAGTCGTCTTTACTCTTCAAGAACAAGGGACCATACTCAATTTTCAACCTGTCAAATCCTTTCAGAAAATGAGACAATGGTGGGTCTATGTATTTTCCTACTGCCTAGTTTCTTAATTTAATATAACATCTGTCTTTAATATTTTAATATAAGAATTAGTTAACTTCTTTAATGTTAAATTAGTATTAATTCAATGTTGTGATTAGCTAGCTTGAAGATTTATTTAGCACAACCATTAAATTCTAGTATGCCCATCGACATTTATTATTAAGTTTTAAAGGTTAAGAATGATATTTATATGTAATTTAAAGTTAAGTAGAATTTTATATAATTTAATCTAAAGATTATAATAGAGTTTGGATTGAAGGATTCAAAATTCAAATTGGGGTCAAGTGAAACCAAAGATCCAAAAATAACTAAGGGGAATTATACTAGAGTTTCAAGAAACACAAATTATCATTGTCAAATTTTATAAAGTTATATATCAAACTGATATGAAGTTTCAGGGGATATATGTGTAACTAATTAGAATTGAGGGGAAAAAAATAAATTTATCATGACTTTCAGCCGATAAATCAATATGCCACTAATAACAAGTAAGGCTACATAAAAAACATTTACCTTTGTTAAAATTTTTCTACAAGTAAACTAATAATAAGGATCAGAGTAATATATCTATATGAATCAACCTATTTAATTTGTGGATCATCAAATCAAATATTATTTCCATTTAGAACTTATAAAATGAACCTATATATCACATAAAATTTATAAGAAATTACATTGGGGTGTGATTCTAGCAAGGAGTCATACCCATTACGTTAAGCTTCCCTCACACGAAAACATTAGTTAGATTAAACAAAAAACAAAAACAACTAAACATCTGTGGCTACGTAAAAAAAACAACAACAAGATTTGGATATCAAAGTCCTTAATATAATAAATATCCCATACAATAATACAACATCAAAAGTTGGAGAGCACTAAAATTACAATACTTGACGGATAGCAATGATAGTCTGAATGAGAGTGAGCATATTGTTGAATAGAACAGATGTAACAAATGTGCGTTTCCAATACGACATCATCTGGCGCCAATAACCACCAGCCAACTTATTCAAGTCTCTACAAATACCTGTGTAGTGATAATTAAAGTTCGAGAGAGTAACAACAGTCAAAAGGCCATCAAATATCCTAACAACTTCAAATGGATCACCTAAAGAATTGCGTATTATACCATTCCGAATAAGCAGATTCACATCTCATGTGACTGTATTAGGCAATTCAATAACACCACATAGTCGGAAAGGTCATGTCTATTAGGATGATGATACTGCTCAAAAGTTATCATGTTGTGAAAAAGTATAGCTGTTTCACTGTCCACCAAAATCCTTGGCATCTCAAGAACATCGTTTGTTAATTTGAGCTCTAGTGGGCAGCTTCCTGGCTTGCTTGCCTTGAACCTTACGTCAACTTCTGCTAATTGTTTCGCACTGTATAAAAGAATGTCGTTTCCAGGCCCTTGGCGGAGTTCTTGTCTTGGAGGTAAAGATGTTGGTAAGTAAAAGAATCTAAGAAGATCCGTAAAGTGGTCAAACCTAGCAAGAGGATCAGGCTTCAGGCATTGGATGTTTAAAGAGCCAAAGAACTCATATGAGAGCTTAACAAAGGAAGGGTCGGTTTCACCTTCACCGTCGTCGCCACCTGCAGCAGGAAATGCTTGTTTGTATAATTTCTGAAGGAAAAAGAACGGAAGTTGATTCTCAAGTAAAAGCAAATCCTTGGTGACTTCTTTAAACAACTTTGGCTGTCGACATATAGGATCCGGCTCTCTGTTACTATCAATATTCTTGATCAAATCGTAAAAGCTGAGGAAGAGTTCAATGATGAAAGCACCATCCACTAGCATCATCTTTTGAAATTCCTTTTCTCCTATCTCGGTGGTGTCCCCTGAGTAAGAAGCACGAACCGCTGGTTCGTTTTCCTTCACAAAGCTCACCAAATTGTCCAAGTCTATTTTAAAGCTTGCCATATTTTTCTCGACTCTTTCTATGAATCTCTTGAGCATTATCTTCTTGTGCTTTTCCATGCCTTTGAGTCTCCCATTACCATAGTGGAAGGGGCCAATCGAAATAGCTGTTGGTGTGTAAATGGATACATTTTTCTGACGGATTAAATATGGCACTTTGTATATACAACAATATGTGTTTAAATTTAGACACACACCTTCATCAGGACCTTTAATCATTTCTTCAATGTCAATCACCAGTTCATCTGCCTTCAATTCAGAAAGCAACCAGCAATTATATAAGAATAAAAAATGAGAGAGTACATAAGCTTATCAAATTGGGATTTGGGGTATCAACCGCCGTATCTACCGCCCTTAATTTTACCCAAACTTCCAAATATTTTCATGTTTATTTTGGTTATCATTGGATTCTAAATGAAAATGAATGATATTTTAATATCTTATAGTTTAAAATGATGCAGTTTTGAACTTTTTATTATTTTTAAAGATAAATAGTTTGAGGCGGGGAATATTGTTTTTTTTTTTTTACCATCAGCAGGGAATATGGTTGATGTCTTTGAAAGTGTTTATTTTTGACAAATGATACAAATTCATAATTATACCATTTTTACTCATAAAATATCAAATGTCACTCATTTTATGTATAATTCAATTATCAAAAGAAATGTCACTCATTTTGACAAAAAAAAATGTCACTCATTTTATATATAATTTAATTATCGAAAGAAACAAGTAAATATCCATGAAATATCCATGTTATTTTCTTTCCTCAAGGTGAAAAAACTGAATTTTGATCTAACAAATGTTTGCTAACTGAAAAAAAATTAAAAATATCAATGAGCTTTTGGGGGGTAAGAGAGAGAACAGGAGGATGCATACTTGTCGATCGAAGGGAATCTGATTCAAGTCATCCATTATATATCGTCCAATGAATCACAGTGCGAGCTCTTCCAAAAAAAATTTCTGTTCTGACCATGAAAAAAAAACAAAATTATAAGAATGATAGATCGGAGAAGGAGAAGAAATTGTTTGAACTAACCAAAAGGAAGACGATGGCTTGAAAACAAAAATAAATAAGATGGTAGATGATTCAATACCTTATTCCTCCAAATGAACCCAGTTTAAATCTATAAAATGAGGATTTAGGAGATGTGTTATATTGCATTTTGTTGTGTTTCTATTTATACCAACACAACTTCCCAAAAGCAAACACTAAAAGCATTTAATTCTCTTATGTGTGAGATATCCACCTCCTTGAGATCCTACTTACAACTATACTCTTCCAATTTTATTTATAAGTCAATTGTCCTTCATATTTTACATAAATAAAAAAAATCTTAACTTCATTATCTCTACCTTACATATACCATACAGCTCGAGAAAAAAAATTAATATAATAATAAATAAATATTAAAATGGTATATTAATATTAAAAATTTAATAAAATGATTTATAAATAAAATAAAAATAAACCTTCTCTTTTTTCTACCGAACGGACATTTATGGAGACTAATGTACGATACTATCTGATGACCTCATCTCTACCGACAGCATTTTTGGTTTTTAATGAATGCGCTGGAGCCACGTACGCATGTCATTAAGTAAGGGCACAAGTAAATGAAAACAAAGTGGCACATGAAAAGAGAAGAAATTATTGTGAGATATGAAGACGCAGAGAAGACATGTCGGGGAAACAAAGTTAAAAATTTTTTTGATCCTACAGGGGACTACCATTTTGATTTTAATTAGTATAAATTTAAATAAGAGATTTAAATCTTTTAAAAAAGAAAAATAATCAAGATTCTTACTAAATTAAATGGATTAATGTTTTAGACATAAAAAATTCCGAGACACCAAAACTTATAACATAAAAATGTAGAAAGAAGAATCAAAATGAGAATAAGTTATAAGAATCAAACCTTATTTTGGTGAAAAAAATCAAGTCTTCAATTTTATGGGACCATCCTCAATTTTCAACCCCGTATATGTTGGTGAAAAAAATTAACAGAACCAACGAGATTAGCTAGAGATTCGCGTCAGATCGAGTCTTCAATTTTATGGGACCATCTTCAATTTTCAATCCCGTATATATTGGTGAAAAAAATTAACAGAACCAACAAGATTACCCGGACTCGCGTCAGTCTTCAATTTTATGGGACCATCCTCAATTTTCAAACCCGTCAAATCTTTTCAAAAAGCGAGACATTAGCCCACTATTAAATACCACCTTTATTTTCAACTACCTTCAGAACTTCATACTACCGATTTAATTAATTTATTTATAGTAAAATGGGTATCAATTCAATGTTGTAATCGTGGAACCCAGAGAACTATTTAGCAAACTATTAAATTGGGGGAATTATTATAAAGTTCCATACAAGAGAATTAATATCATAAATGTTTCATTGACAACTCAAGCAGCTACTATTAACAACTCAAGTTACTTACATTGACAACTTCTTGGAACCTTTCTGATATTAATTCTCTTGTATGGGACTTTATAGTAATTCCCCCTATTAAATTCTCCTATGCCACATAGAAATTTATTATTAATAAGTTTTCAAAGTTAAGAATGGTATTTATATATAATTTAAAATTCATTACGTAGAATTTTATATAATTTAATGTGAGAATTATAACAGAGTTTAGGTTGATGGGCTCAAAATTCAAATTGGGGTTAAGTGAAACTACAGATCCAGAAATAACATATGGGAATTATACTCAAGTAATATATCAAATCAATATAAAGTTTTAAGGAATGTATAATTGTTAAAAGAGATAAGTTCATACTGACTTGTCTAACTTGTCAGTTGATAAATCAATACTCTTCTGATCGTATTTATAGATCATAGAAAATGTTTTATTTGGTTTTATTTATAAGTTACCTCATTAAATTTTTATGTGAATCAGTAAATATACAATTTTACCTTTCATTTCTCGTTTGTTGATTTTGCTCTCATGTATTATAGTAGATATTAAATGAGGATAAATTTAAAAAGTTATTGAATTTTAATACAGAATTAATAAGATTTAAGATTTCCTTTGGTCTATCTGAAACATGGTGTAAATAACTCATAAATAGAACTAGAAGAGTATCTTACTAATGACAAGTTAAGACATCTGAATTGATAAGTGAATATGTTGTTAATAATAAATCATAGCAAAATGAGTCCTTATGCATGTCATAAATGATAGGCTAACATGCCTCAATTAATAAGTCAATATTTCATTAGTTTGTCATAATTGATATCAAGCACCTCGGTTAACTCAGAGGCATTTCCGTCTTTATCCATTTTTTTGTCTTTTTCCCTCCATTTTTAAAATATTATTATTGGGTGTGTTTGGGAATCCCGTTAGAATCATCAAAAATGCATTTTGCATTTTGGAGAGAAGGAACATATTTGAGAGAGGTTTGGATGATAATGCATTCTAGATAGAAGGAGAAAAAAACTCATTCTATATGGATAATATTCTAAGTTGCGATCTTAACATTTTAAGACGAGACCTGAACATTTCAAATCGCGACATGGATATAAAAATTACAAGTTGCAACCTAGGATATTTCAAGTTGCAACCTATGACATTCCAAGTTGCGACCTTGGACATTTTAACTACTTTTTATCATTTTACCTTTTTTCCTAATTTTATCACAAGATATAAAATAAAAAATATATATGTATTATTTAATAAGATTCATTTTCTTTTAAGTCACTTTCCACCAAAAATCATTTTTACAACGTTTATCCAAACAAATTTTCATTTTTCAAAATATATTTTGAATAAAAATCATTCTTCCAACGGTTATCCAAACGATCCATTTTGACATCCATTTCCTTCATCAATATTTGTAAATCTTCTCACAACTTTTCACATTTCCTATCAATTTCCCATTAATTAAAAAACCAGGCATATATATATTAGAGTATTGAATATAGGCTGCCATGGCAGATATATTAAATAGAGGCTGACATGTTAGATATCCATAAATAAGTTGCAGTTGAAGTTTGTTGGGCAATTTTATGACATGGCAAAGGTGGTTCCCTCGCATTCAATTAGCAGATAGATGACAAGAATGCCAATGAAATGAGGACTCCCATTACTAACCTTTCTCGTTCTTTATATATGTTGACTAATCTGACTAACATTGAACTTGGTAAAATGAAAAGGTTCAATAACTGAAAAATAAGATTATTCAGGAATATTCTTTGAATGCTAAAATTACGCATTGAATTTTGATTAGTGGATCCATAATTCAAATCTATTTGATGCAATGAAAGTGAGTAGTGTGTGTGTTCTTTTTTTTAAGGATGTGTCTTTATATTTAGCCATATGTTCTCCCTCCTTTATTGTTCCTTTTTCATAAGTGGTGGTTTTCCATTGGATCCATGGTCAGAAGCGTTCTGTGGAAGTTTTTGCTGCAATTCTAATTTCGTTTGGCGTCCAAAACTTTAGCTTTGAGCCAAAATAAAATTTAAATATGACCTAAACACCAACCAATGCATGGCTTAGAGCTCATTATTATATTAAGTAACCACACCAGATAGAGTAGTAATTGGATACTTCGATTATCCTATTTACAGGTCACCTATCGATATAAAGGGAATGCTACCAAATTTTCATATGAATATACAATTTTACGGTTCCTTTATTTATTTATTGTGTTGAATTTTTCATCATGCAGTACAATATATATTAAATAGGGATAAAGCTTAAAAGTTATTAAATTTTACGATAGAATTAATTAGTTTTAAGATTTTTATTTGTATGTGTGAAATATAGAGAGAAAAATTTGTTGACTTGAGCTAAGACACACAGCGCCCTGCGTCCTACACACACACACAGATATATTATGATCGACACTAACGTTGTTGAGCAGAGCAGATCGACTTTCTTCTGCTCGCGTGGATCTATTATTTCTTGCTGGTGCGGGTCGCCGTTCAACTTTTTTCTCTTCGCTGAAAGCCTATGAGGTAAACAGTACCGTGGTGCTCCTGTTCTGTTTGATTAGCATTTTGTCGTATTAATGATTTGAACTTCAATAATTACCACAATACCATTACGGCAGACATTTTTTGCCTCCATTTTATTAGACATCTTTGTGAGGGACGTGAGAAGTCATTGGCTGCGACGTCATTAAAAAAACATATTCTTAGCTATTATAAAGCATTCAATGATTTATTTCAAAATATACGATTTTTTTTATTTGGCTACTATATAACCTAAGACCATGAATGGATCTGAGTTTAGATGGCAGAAGCAATAATGCATACTGAGATTCAGTGGAAGATAGCTAACGTGATGAATCAAAACGACTTATCTGAGAGTGCGCAAGAGATGGTGGAGGTGGAGCCACTTCTCTCGTCTCAGCCTTCAGATTTATCCTCTAATTATTTGCATCAGCAACAACAGGTATATATGCATCGTTTTCTTACTTTGTTTAATTTCTCTTTTCTAGCCATTTGATTGGAATTTATTTGACAATTATTTAATACAATCGTCAAGTTTTTTGACTTAATGGTAGTAATAGCCATAAGTACATGATTAAACAATAAATACATGCTTTAATTATTAATGGTAAATATTTTTATTATCTTCCATTTTACTGTTGTAGTCAATTAATAACAATTTTTTAGCAAATAGAATAGGATAAAGATTGATCCAGACGTTCATTTCAGTTGTGTCGAGCACCCTACATGACAATTTAGAGTGCTAGACGTATGTAGAACGGTGTTAAATGCGTCTAAAAAATACTTCAAAATGCTAAATGAATACTAATTGAATTAAAAATTAAACCTATTTAATAGTTTATTATTTGAATGTTAAATATCTTTTCAACAACTGTGACTGTCAAATTAATAACCATCAACAATTAAGTATTGGACTTCCCCCTCAACTTATACCACATTTTTCTATTCAATAGAGAAGTTTTAGGCATTAAAAAAAACCCCATTTTTGTATTAGTTTTTCCCCTCTCTTGGAATAGGGGACCCTAAATGTGTGTGTATTATTGCTTGTGTAACTCCCGGTTGCATTATAAATCAAACTACATAGGTGGAAGATGAGGCCACTGTAGACATCGAAAAAATGATTCAAGATTGTGGAGATGGTCTCTTGATACGAGAGTGTTGTATCTACCGGGTGCCAACTACACTACGTTATCTTAACGAAGAGGCTTACACTCCAATAGTTGTTTTAGTTGGCCCCTTTCATCATGATAATGAAAGGCTCCAAGACATGGAAAGGCATAAAAAATATTGTTCAAAAGATTTACTCAAAGGACTACGTCAAGCTTGGACGATTTGGTTTGTTGTGTAAAACATTTACTTCCAAAAGTTTGTGCTTCTTATTCAGAGACCATTGAGCTTAATGAACAACTTTTGGAGCTCACGTTAATGGATGCTGGCTTCATCATTGAACTCTTCATCTCTTCTGTGATTGGTGAAGCGAAGGAAGATGCTAAATTGTCACAGCCATGGTTAGCTAATTCTATACGTAAAGATTTGGTTTTACTTGAGAATCAACTTCCATTCTTTGTTATTGAAGAGCTGTACAATAAAGTTTTTTCCCCAAGACTGTTGCGGTAGCATCCCTTCCTTTCTTAGGCTCACGTATGCATATTTTTGGTAGTTTAACATACAAAAATCAGAGCCTAATCCTGAAATGAAGATAAAGCATTTTACAGATCTTTTAAAACTATTTTACTTGCCACAAAAAAATATCCCCAACGCATTCATTCATCGAGGGTGAGAGTGGAAGCCATATTCTATTATACCATGCAAATGCATTGCAAGAAGTAGGCATAAAGTTAACGGCTAGCAAAAGAAAGTGTCTATTAGATTTGAAATTTTCAGGACATCAACTGGAAATTCCACAAATTCAGGTGGAGGATCGCACCGAACGTTTGTTTCGTAATATGTATCCTGATGGTACTTACATTGCTGACTATGCTCTAATGTTAGATTATCTAGTGGACACAAAAAGATGTGGATCTTCTTGTTCACAACGGAATAGTCACCAACTCTATAGGTGATTCCAATAATGTTGCTTTGTTATTTAATGGTCTTGGGGTAAATGTCGTTCGGATCAATTGCAATTCTGAATATCATGATATCTGCAAAAGGTTGAATGGCTATTGTCAAGGCCGTTGGCACAAGATGAAGGCAACTCTAAGACGTGACTATTGTCGTACGCCATGGCAGATTGTTGCTTCTATTGCTGCATTTGTACTCCTCTTACTCACTGCTGTTCAAACCTTATTCTCCATCCGCCAAGTAGTGAAGAAATAAATTAATTCACAGCCTAATTTGTATAAGAATATTGGAATTTCATTATTATTGTGGCCTTGGACTTTGTTATGACTAGGCATTGTGTCCGTAACTAGTGAAGCAATTTCTTGTACCTGATCTTGATCTTGCTGAGAGTAAAAATTACACCCTGTAGCCAAAGAAACGTAGTTGGATCAATTCCTATGAAGTTTTATATGTGTGTCCCCGCTTCTATTCTTTTAATTTTTACAGCCATCAAAATAATCCGATTGGGGATCCATATTAGTTGTATCATAAGCATGCTCAAAAAAAATGTATAGGATTAAATATTAATGCAAGAGGACATAGGATATGATTCTCTCTCTCTCCCTCTCTCCCTCTCTCTCTCTCTCTCTCTCACACACACACACACACACACAGATCTTACATGCTTTTAGCCATCTATCCTTTTTAAAAAAGGTGCATTGGTGTTTATCAAATTTTCAAATCTTTTTTACCGTAGAACAAAATGTTTGAATAAAGTCTAATTTAAAAATTTTAAGTATAAAATAATAAATACCTTAAAGTTGTTTTCATCAGAGAACTCTAAGTACAAAAACAGTGTTAAAAATATAAAGAGAGTAGGGAAGAAAAATTGCGTAAACTCATATTTTCATCCTAGTTCCGCTTTATCTATTTGAGATTTTGTTCAGTTCCAAATAAATCACTTGAGATTTTTTCACTATTTATTCCCATGTCTAATCCTTCTCTTTACACAAAACTCAACTCCCAATGGATACCTGATTTGGATTAATTTGTTTCCTTTTATTTTTTGTTCAACAAGTAATGTTTTTCAACAAAATATAAAAGTATACTTTAACATGTAAAATACCTCTACTTAACCTGATGGCTGTTTAGAAATTTAAAATAGGATGACAGTTTAACACCAAAAAGTTGAATTTAATTTTAGTAACAAAATAATCTAAAGTTTCGGTTCAGAATAAAGTTATTTAATAATTTGACTCAGTCCAAAAAATATTTTAAAATTTGACAATAAAACAACTTTAAATATTATTGTTAAATTCTGGCCAAAAAAACTATTGTTAAATTTTGATATAGTATTGACTAATTTCAAAATCTCAAGATTCAATTTTGAGATACCAATATCAAATCATTTCCCATTTTCTCATTCATTGAAATTATAAAATGTTTTAATCTTAAAATAAAAAAAAATGGGGGAATTACTATAAAGTCCCATATAAGATAATTAATATTAGAAAGGTCCCATTGGCAACTCAAATTACTCGTATTAATAACTTCTTGAGATCCTTCTGATATTAATTTTCTTGCATAGAACTTTATAGTAATTCCCTCTAAAATTTATCTTTTAGTGTTTGGTAAATTTAATTTCGTACTAAATTAACCGTCTCTCTCCCCCTCAAGCGCGCGTGTAGGAATCTAGTTGGTATCAACCCGAAAAACAGAGCATACCATACTCTGTAATTTTTTTTTCTTCAAACTCTAGATAGTGCTAGAGAATAAGAAACAGAGTTTTGGAATTTCAAGTTCCGAGATGATGGGAGATTGAAAAAGCCAAGGTTGGATTGATGAATGCACAAGAAAAGGACACAGTGGGTAAACATAAATTCTGGTGATCACAAAAATGTACACAATTTGACAAGTTCGAAGATTTGAGAAGAGAAGGGTTGTAGCATTGACAGGGAACACACGCACTGCAACCCATTGCTTTGAAATGCTCTGTTCATTTAATTGATGATTACATAGTTTCTTTCCCTCTATTCACTTTCTCCCTTCCCCACAACAACATTCACTTAATCCTAACGCCACTCCATTACCAAACTTCAAACGTCATTATATATCTATATGATAGAGTAATTCACTTGGGAATGTTGATTAAAAAAAAACGTGACAATAGTAAATTTTATTGATGGAATTAATAGCATGCATGTGAGTGTAGCTCAATTGAAATGGGAGGGGGTTTGAAATGATTATTACTGAACTTGGGGAATGTTGAGGATAGGGTTGGGAGCAAAATATAAGGGAAGCAAGTATGATTTCTGAAATGCCAAAATGGGTCTGCATATGAAGACAAAGGCCGTGTCACCTATACAATTAAAAAGAAAAGATCGCTGTTTCCCAAAGCCAAATCGTTCTTCGCCTCGTAGCAACTCCCATTTTCCTTCGCTTTTCATTTGCGTCGTTCGAAGAGAAACTGATGAAAGGGCTAAAGGGCAAAAATCCATTCGTTTTTAAAATATTAACAGTTCTCAAGGAATTGGCACTGAATTGAAAACGTTTAAGCATTTGGTGATAGTCGAATCTGCGACGCCCATCAACATTAATTCTACAATTTACTCCCAACGCTACTACTGAAGTTTGTAAGAGTGGAGAGTGCGGAATAGAGAATGGGGAAGGAGGATTACAAGAGGCTAAAAGGATGTCAGAGCAAGGCAATGATTAGTTCTTGCTACTCTCAGGTACTTCGATGATTATCGAGGATATTCGCTTAGACGAGACCTTCCCGGGTCTTCAGAAGCACGAGGTCCCTTTTCTTCGATTGCTTGAGAAAGTCTGCGATGGTTGCTATGTTGAAATCAACAGAACCTGGTAATTCCAGTTTTCCCACTGCCTTATATGATGTTTTTGGAATTCTGGGAGAAATGGATTCAAGTGGGCATGCTGGTGCTGAATTGGATTTTGTTTATGGATAGCTAATAAATTGAAGTGCAGGCCTGGAATTGTCATGGGTGAGAAGAATCTTACACATGACTGTGGTGTTAGTCGTTCAATTGGTTATTACTTCAAACCGCTGCGCGTTCTTGCTCTATTCGGGAAGAAACCCTTCGAGCTTAGACTCAGGTAATTTCTTATGAATTTTTAGACATGATGCATTTGACGGAATGATCTTAAAATGACAAAAACAGAACAGCATGGTGAAGTATATGCATGACTTTGATTGTGTTGGGAAATTGAGCTAGTCCATCCTTGGTGGATTAGGTACAACCCATTAATTTGGGAAGGAAAAATAATTATCAAGGAAATGGGGTAATTAATAGTGATATTCTTAAAAACAATTAGAATATCACAATAATTCAGGAGGGAACAGTTACGAGAATGAAAGGACATGCGTTTTGAATTTTAAAATAAAACTGCCATCCTTTTTCAATATATATTAAATGGGCAGTGGAAAATAAATACGTTCTTTTTACACAGAGAACAAAAAGAAGACTTCCTCAGTTTCCCTTCCATTTTTCTAAAGTCTTTCTCTCTTGTGTTACTGCTGTGAAATATAATCGTATCCGTACTACGTGATTCGGTTTATATGGGTACCGTGAACATCATATCGCGTCTCCAGGTATGTTCTAAAACCTTCAGTGGTATCAGAGCATGTGTTAATGTTTCTGTGGCTGTGAAATTGTACATAATGGGCTGTCGTATGCGTGTATGCGTTTGGGAGAGAAAAATGATGTAGCCTATTTTTTTTATTCTGGTTATTACAATGCTCTCTGATGAAATAAGCATGTTCTATAAATGATTTTAACCCGAAAAACCTTCCATAGGATTTGTTTTAGTGAGAAAAATGTAATACGAGACAGATTCAGAAAGCACAGTAGAGGTTTTTCAAAATGGGTCATTTGAAAACGTAAGATTTAGGCTTAGATATATATCCCATTGCATAAAGCACGAAAAAATGAGAAAAACGACACCAAGAACGCTGAAAACGGACTTCGGATGGCGAAGAAACGGAGGAGAGAAGGTTCGGGTCTGACGGACCCGACCCGATGCTCCAACCGGGTCCGGAGCGACCTGGTTGGAGGAAGACGATGACTGTATAGATGGAAAACGGCGTTGTTTCAAAGTTTACATAAAAAAAAAATTAATTGTACGCAATTGGGCTTCGGAGGCCCAAACACAAAAAAAAAATTTGGTATTCAGTTGGGCTTTGGAGGCCCAAACACAAAAAAAAATTAGTATTTGAGCTCGGCGGCCCAAATCAGAGTTTTTTTCAAAAAAATATATATATAGGGGATCGGGTCAGCCCAACCTGATCCAAACAAACCGGGCTGGATCGGGTTGGCCCAACCCGAGTCCAATAAAAAAAAAAAGAAAAAGGGCAGAGTAATTTAAATTTTTTTTTTTTTGAAATGTGCCATGTGGCGCGTGAGGCCACGTGGCAAGTCAGAAGTGAATTTTGACTGGTCCACCAACAGGCTCTCGGCGCGTGACGACCAATGGGATGGCGCGTGCGGCAAGCGTCTTCCTCCTTGGTGGCGCGTGTACTACACGCGCCGTCACCGAGAGTGGGAGTTAAATGAATTTTTCATTTTTAAGTGATTTTTCCTTCTCGGGGCGCGTGTAGGCGCGTGAGTGGTCCAAATGAGATGCGGTTTGTTTCTAAAATTTTGTAAATTCGAGATCTTGAGTTTGGTATATCATTTGACTATTTTTAATGGCAAATCAGATCTATTTTAATGAAGATTTCAGTGCACTTTGAAGATTATTTGCGTAATTAAATAATAATCTTAGTTATTTAATTTTATTTAGGTTACAAAGATGTCAAATTCTTCAAAGAGCACTAGAACGTATGAGTACGGATCTGTGATTTATGAATACTTGGATGATCACATTCAAGTAGATGTACCTGAAGCTGATTAAGAACAGGATCCTGAAGAAGAAGTCTTCTTTGAGGAAGAAGATCCTGAAGAATTAAATGAAGAAAATCTCGAAAAAAATGTTGAGGAAGCTCAAGTAGAACCTCAAATTGTTTACACTGACTCTGGACCTAAAAATGAAATCCCTGATGTGGACGAAGAAGTAAACCAACCCTTAACCTCTAAATTAGCCAAAGCCATAGCGTGACGCGATGCAATCAAATTAAGAAATGTGAAGCAAATAAATGGTGTGATTGCAAAGTATGCTGAATGTGTCAGTGACATGGAAAGCGCTAAGTTCTACGCTAATGTGATGATGGAATATAGAAAAGCAGTCATGGCTTTAGGCAAAGGAAAATATAAACTAACGGTTTTATGTGTGTGGGCATTAGATATAGCAACTCAGTTTATGCTAAAAACGCCCAACTTAGAAAATTGAGGAAAACCATAATAACTTATTGTTCCAATGTTTAACTAATGTATTAGGTTTCCTTTGTAATTGTTGATGATGTTATGTATTGATATTTTGTATATATAAATGATGTATGTGTTATGCATTCAATGAAGTTAGCATTCCTTTTGATAAGTGGGAGCTTTTAGAAATGAGAATTCTAAAAGCAAAATAATTGAATTTTCAAAATATACTTATAAAAATCCTTGGAAAGAAATAATGATATTGCTAGTAATCATGAGATGGGAGATACAAACGTTTACTCCTGATCGTGGAAACAGTAATACTATTAATTTCCGACCAAGGATAGTATAAGTATAGGACATTGCATAAAAGATAAGGAAGTTATATGATATCTAATAAACCTTGTTCGG
>QFDD01000258.1:0-41580 GCA_006871305.1 Vachellia collinsii | reverse complement strand
ATCATACTCCTATATATCATATATTTCGTTCTCTTTTAATCTAACAATTTTTCAACAAAAAAAATATAACGCATCCAAATAATAAAAAATAATACCAACATTTATAAAAATAATTAGTCACAATAATGTACCTTGTTCAGATCAAAAGTGAGCTTCAAGTGATAGTTTACTTTGTTCAGCAACTCTAACAATAACAAGCAACGAGGGATGCACTCAACTACAAATAAAACAAAAAATGAATAAGGAAATAAGGGAGCAAAATCAACACAAGCAACAAGGAAACAATGAAGCAATGAGAGGGAAAAAACGGACCAAGACGCAGCGGAAAACAATGAAGCAAAAGGTGAAGAACCAAAGGCAGAGGAGAACCATGTGCTTCCATTTATACTCCTTTAGCTGTTCCTATTCACTCTTATACGTTCTTCCTATTCATTACCACGCCTTCTGCTTCTACCTGCTGCACCATCACATCTCCTCTGCGCCATCACATCCGCCTGCGCTGAGAGGTTGGCCACCACGTGAACACACAGGCCCAAACTCGTCCTCCACTGGAATGGGTAAGGGGCTGATAGCCCCTTACTCGTTCACGTGGTGTACGAGTAAGGGGCTGTTAGGCCCCTGCTCGTACTCCCCCTGAACGACTTTTGGTTTTGTAATTCGTGCATAAAGCTGAACTCGTTCTTTACAAAGACGGTTTCAGTACAAAATCAAATTCGTTCATCACAAGAACGAGTTTGACTGTAGTATATAGGTAAATATTTTCAAAAGTACAGAATTTGGGTAAATAAGATTACTGTTTGTAGCGTCTCAAGAAAAAAGCTCATTCATTGCAGACATCACTTCTTTCAGTCCCAAAGCCACCTCCAACTTTTAGGAGAGATAACGTGCTGATTTAAAATTCACAAGAAAAAATTAAAAACAAATCTAATCATTGAATAAACAAGAAAGAGAATCAAAATACAAATGTTAGACAGAGAAAAGTTAACATATATTAGAGTTCTTTCCCTAGAAAAGCTAAGTTCAATAGTTAAAATAAAATGATAAATGGAAGCAGTTCAACCGATTTTTTGCATAGCACTGGGATGATCCTTCTTTGTAATAAGATTATGCTTCTCTAATGAAGGATACAACTTGATCCATCACACAATGAGGTGACGCCTTGGATAAAATCACCCAATCATTTTCACAAAACAAAATAAATTATATTAATCTAAATATAGAGGTCTTTCGTTACAATACCAAGTGCTCATCAGTTTGTTGATGTTGAGAAGTGCTTATTTGAAGTTGAGTTTGACTAAGACAAAACAAACATTGCCAAAAAGCTTTCAGAAAATGGAATCCCTACCTAAAAGTATAGAACATTGCTTTCCATTAATATGAATAATTTACTTGCAATATATTCCACCCATTTGCACTGTGTGTAGGGATGTGACTAAGCTATGAAATGACTAGATTGCTCAACCAACATACAACCACCCATACAAAGTCAAAATTATATGACTTTGATGGCCCAGTCATTAAATCTTCCCATGTTTGATATGGAATGGGCAATGGTTGCAAGAGGCCAGCTGGATTTGTTGTGTTGACATCAAACATTGTGAAACAAAGAGTTTTACATCCTTTTTTCATTCAGAACCAAAACAAAATTTGTCAGATAACCATTTACAAACTTGAGAAATCCTTTGTGACCCTCTATAGGCATCTCATATGCATCAACTAGTAAGCTTATTGTGCAGCTCAAATAAGTGAGTAATGACTAAATAACACTTATAGAATGATATATGACCAACAGTCAAGAAATCAGGTCGAGAAGTATGTAGTATCCTTCTGAAGATCTTTTATGATCTCGTTAGTGTAAGGGTCTTGATCTAAAGCATCATATAATTCCATGAAATCAAGTGCTAAGGGCTTGAGATAATTAAAGATGTTAGCTTGTCTTCATTCAAAAGATGGAAAAAATGGGAAGCTGCTAATTGAAATCAACTAGAACTGAATATTGTAGACCAAGCAAAACTTACAATACACTTATCACTATGGTCATCAACAATTGAGTAAAACATTAAATGAGCATGTCCCGGACAATCAACGAGTAGCACAGTAAGGCAGTGTCCTTGCTATACATGGACAAAAATAACACTAGTTGATCATGTCCAAAAAAATTATGAATACATAACTCATTCAAATTACATGTAAATATGTCTGACTTTTACAATAATGAAAAGCCTAATTGGCTTTTTCTGAATATATTCTCAATGAGCAGCTGACATATGCTGGAGAAGGGAATGATTCAACAATGCATTCTTTTTCATTCTTTGAGAGGTTACCTAGATAAAAGAGGGAGGAACTTGTGTATTGATGGCTCATTGCGAGCACTACAAAAAGCAAATCACGTTTCCATTTTTTGATTCTCTATCCTATAACATCAACAAGAAAGCACAATTATATTTCTATAACACAATTACATCAACAAGAAAGCACACCACAAATATGTCACTCTATTAAGGCAAGAACCAATAACCTAAAAGAGTATGAGAATTTAAAGTATTTGTTGATTGTTGATATATATTTTAAAATATAAGAATTATGTTAACTGGTTTTAGTTTCTACCACGCAACAACTATATGAAGGAGTCATCTTAACATCAAAATCTATGACATTGTCGATCGATAAGAAAAGTCCTATAATAAAGATTGGATGTGTTACCTTAATTACTAAGATAGGACCTACGACATTAACTTCGTAAGCAAGCATCAAAGATGACTTCTCCACCTTTCTCAATGTGTTTTTGTAGAGAAAATATAACATTAAATGCAATAAACTACCTCACCTTAGTATGAAAAAGTCAAAGTCAGATATGATGGTTTGAACTCTATCATTTATATCTAACTTTTGTCAAATGGATAACTGATGGGCCAAGACAAACTCATATAGGCTAGAACGCTTCTTTCTTTATCATTTATATCTGCAGTGTCTTGTGGTTAGTGAGCTTTCCGTGTGAGAAAGTGTATTCCTCTCATTTTTGTTAGCTTATTTCCATTATGTGTGAACATATTTCTCCTTTAATATCTCTTTCTTACTTCGAAGGGAAGATGATTTCAAATACTAATAAAATATCAGTGCAATCTTAGACATTTTCTAAGACTAGATGTTGTTAGTGTAATGCAGTTCTTCTTAGAATCGTTACTGAACACCACCAATTACCATCTCAAATTTAAACCATGGTTTTAAAAATGTTTAGGCTATCCTTTAAAGCAGCTAAAAAGAAAAGAACCAAGCATCTCTACTAAATAAATACAAACTTTATTGTACTCATAAAGCATAGACAATAAATTTGCGTTCAAACACACGTAGTAAATCTAACAGCAAATATTGTGGATCCACGAAATATGAAATAAGAAGTCCAATATTGTAAGGGTGGCCTCTGGCCTTTTATTGAAATGAAACTTGATAATAATAGAATGAACTCCAATGAAATTAAATGAAATGGAATGAATTTCCTACGATGGCAATATACTACGCCACTTTGCACATTGGCTAGCTGGAATCTACAACCTAACAATCTTCTAGCTCACCTTTGCGCCTCCCTTGCATCTTTGGCACAGGAGTCCTCACTTGAAAATATTTAAAAGCAACCAATGAGACCAAAGTCCTGGTAACCAACTAACCTACTCTAAAGGCATACGAGCCAATGCTCTAACAAATATGAACAGTTAGGAGATAACCACTAATCAATTTCACATTCACGCAAGTTGTAACATCCATGTTTTCAGTAACTGGAAATAAGGGCTAAACGATGGGCTACCGATGAGTAAAGGGTCTGGAGAGTGAATAGAAGCATAAGAGGTGCCATTTTGCAAGCAAAATAAATATAAGAGTAAAATGATCATTTTGAGAAAACATTTTGGTAATTTTGACCAAAATACCAGAAAAATGACTCTAGGCACTAGAAGGTAGAGAAAAAGTCACTGATAAATAATTGAGGCTCAGAAAAGGTTAAATGGACAAAAAACCCTCAGTGGGAGATTTTTACAATAATTAATATTTTGGTTATTTAATGAGTTTTTGACCAGATATTATTATTTAAATTGTCTAGAGGCCTCAGAAATGTAATGTTAAAGTGGCTAAGAATAGTATTTGGAGTGCCCTAATTTATAAAAATGTTCTCGGTAGGAACTCAGAAACAGTTTACCAGAACGATAGTACGAAAGATCGAAAATTGCATGATTAGGGTTTTCAAAAGAAAATTAATTAAGGGCATTCTGGAATGAGTTTTGAGAAGAGAAAAATACCCTAATGATCTTATTAATTATGAAAATTTTTGAGGGTCTGATATGGCCTTAGTGATCAGAAAATTTCCGAAAACCTTTTCGCTGGACGGAAATTAGATAAAGCAAAGTGATTTTTGCAAAATGTGAATTGTGGGGAGTGAGAGCAAGCCACTTGTGCTCTTGTTATTCCATGGGAAAAAGCAAGAAGAGTTATTTCATAAAGTGGTAGATTTTATCAGTATAAAGTTGCTCTACCAGTGCAAATGGGCCCCACAACTCATTAAAATCACTATACAGATTTTTATAAGCGTCCATTTTCTACAGAATTTCGTGCTAAACTAGAAATAGGAGAGAGGGGGCTGTGGAGAAAGGAGAGGAAGAAGGAGAAGGAGTTTCAAGTCAAATCTCAAGGTAAGTTGGTGTTTTATGTTGGAAATCTTTCATAAAACTTGCTTATGGCCTCTAATCTTCCTTTCTATTGGTTTATTTTTCTCTCTAAGTGGATGGATGATGAGTTTTAAGAGGCCTAGTGAGAGAAAATGAGAAAGAGCAAGAATTGGAAGAGTTAAATGCCATAAATAAACTCTATGCATGTTTTGCTACATGTTGATGATTAGTTTGAGTTGATTTGAGTTTGTTTTGAAATTATGGCATTACACCCTTGTTCTTACTGCTGGACGAATTTGATGATGTAGGTATATGAGTGTTTTTAAGTTACTAAATGAATGTGAATTGGTCTAGGAATAAGATTATGCTTGTGTATGCAAAAAAAATGTTGCAAAATCTCTTTTCCTCCAAATTTTCTGTGCATTTCGTCCAGCTGTGATAATGAAGGGAAGGAGGGTGATTTTTTATATTTTGATGCTTTTATTGAGTTTAAAATGCAAAATTATATAGGGTAGAAGCTCAAGCACAATTTTGGAAGCATTAAAAACACAAGTAGCTAAGTTAGAAGTTAAGGCTGAGGTTGAGAGTACAAAGTGTTATAATACATTAAGTAATGCCAAGTTTAGCATTGATGTTTAGCATACTATGACATGTGTAGGAGTGTAAGTTGCAAAGAAGAAGTCACCAAGTTCAAGTGGAAGCCATTTCAAGTTCACATTGGAAAGTTAAAGTTTTAAGGTATCAATCATTCTAACTTTTACATCTACTTTGCATTGATTGTTGTATGTGTTGATTTGCCATGTATAAGGTATAGTTTAAGCCATACAACATGTAAATCCTTGATTTTGAGTGTGCATGTTTGTAGCTATGCAATGATTGCCTTGACTTTGTGCAAATGTGATTATATGAGTAAGGTTTTGTTACTAGTGTCATGGCATGTTAGTTTATGTTCAATAAATCATGTATGTTAATGTTCTAGTTAGAAATAGTTGCTACTAGGATTTCTTTGAAATCTCATTCTTTCCAATAATAACCAATAGGCACAAATTCCAAGAGCAAAGGGAAAGAAGTGCAAGAGTAAGTGGAGATGGCTTCACGAAGATATTTTGCACATGTCATGTTGTACATGCTTTGTGATGTATATGTGCATTACTATGAGCTTTTGGATGAATGTAAATTAAACTCCTACAATAAGTTATTTTGGGGCTATGTGATGTAAATAAGTGTATGGTAAGGTAAAATGCATGAAGAAATGAAATTGAATATGCAACTTGGCTAAACAGGTCCAAAGCCCTTAAAAAAGTGATAAAATGGGATAACTTGAGAAAATTGAATCCAATTGCAATAAAATTTTGTATAAAAGTAGATATTTTCATAATATGTCTAAAAAGTCCTACTTTTCTCAATTTGGACTTGTGTGGAAAAAGTATGAATTTTCAAAGTTTAGCATAAAATAAGAAAATTTAACAACACAAAGTTCGCACATTTTGGAAGAGTTCGCCGCAGCAAACTCAAAAGTTTGCCGCCGCAAACATGGTTAGAGACCAAGTCTCATTTTAAGTTGGAAAAGTTCATTGCAGTGAAATCCCCCATTCTGGACCAAATGAACAGTGATTTTTCTAACTCTTTTTAGCTTTGATTGAGCATTACTTTGGTCCAAGGAGTATTTTTCCATTATAAGGGATTGAGAAAGCTTTCATTAGAGACATAAATCACTTGGTTTAAATTTTTTTAGAATTAGTTGTGAATTTTCAAAATTGGGCCAAAATTCCAAGTTTCTAAAGGAATAGTAACTTAAGTGGGAATTTTTTAGATTCACCTAAGTTACTAATTCCAATTAATGTTACTGGTCTGAAGTGTTAATGGTCTGAAGTGGTTAAGTTAAAGTCTCTAATGAGTAATAAAGCTATAGAAAAGAGAGGTGTTACACAAGTATAATTTTCTACAATGGTAAGGATTTCAAAATACTTCTATTAATTTAAGAGTTATCACTGCCATCTTGAACTTATTCACAAAACATCATGCACATGCCATCAAGACCTGATAAATCACAAGAGTGTATTTCACATGAAGTTTTATATACTATATTCTATTTCTCCTTTATAGATCCTTTTCACCTTATTATCTCTAACTGAACCCATGGGCTAATACTTTCCCATTTTATTGGTAGCTACCCAACTAGCTCATCGCTCAAGTGATGTGAACAGACCAAAATATGCAATGCATAAATCCAGACCATGGGTTCTCCCCTTAATACCATGTGGTGTCATGGGCCTTTATCACACAAGTAGGCCTAAGAACAACTAGAGTACTGCTGATGTCTCTCCATCCTTATCTACTCTAGATATTTCACCTCATAATCAACATCCACCTCTCCTCTAACGTGTTAATCATGTCATCAAAATTATCACATTGCATACAATTTATCAACATGTGAGCATAATAAAATTATCAAGATTACAAACCAATATCCACATGGTAAGCTAACATCGAGCTCAAAGCATGATAAGAAAACATTCATGGTTACCATCTTTCAAATCCCACCTCTCAGCCACAATTTTCACAATAAATTATCAATACAGTAAGATCATACTCATCCAGTAAGTTTTTACCTTTAACATGATATGTTCATATTCATTATCAAACAAGTCCCAAATATGGATAGAAAGTGGAAAGTGGTTATCTGTAACATCCTTTAAAAAAAAGGGACCAGAGTGCAAAAAAAAAAAAGAAGCGAAGGACCATAGTGCAAAAAAGAAAAGTGTGGGAGGGTAAAATTGCAATTTCATCATCCCCACCACTTAATACCCTCGACACCTCCTTCATTCTTCTTCATCAAAAATAGATGCACTATGTGAGAGAGAGCGTGGTGATCTCTAGTCATTTAAATGTCAAATTTAATATCAAAATTATACAAATAGTGGCACAACCTTAAAGTCGATCTTTGAGAAGCTTAAGTGTTTCTAGGTGTTTAATCAGCAAATTAATTCACAAAGTTTGGGAGAAAAATGATTCTATCATCATACTCTGAATGAACATGATTGTCTAAAGTATTATTTATTTTGATTTTCTTTTCAATTAAATTGGAATATGGTGAAGTGAAAGTAAGGAAATGGATTAATCACAAAAATGCCTCCCAAGAGATATGACTCTGCCCTCATTGCCTTTCACTAATATAAGTTCATTCTAACCTCTCATACTGCAACAGTCAAATTAATTAGGAATGGATTCAATAGAGACATAAATAAGCCACTTCCAAAAGTAATATTGATCAATACTACTAAAATATATTATTGGCAACAATCAATTCTAATAGTTCATCAACTACAAAAATCGAATGAAGTTACTCTTGCTCAAGAAGATAATCTCTGAAAATGTGATCTCAACAAATCCAGCCACAAATTATAACTATCACTAAAAAGAATTGGAATCTAACTCCACAACCATAGTATTATAACATTCCATAATAGATCAACAACGATTTAAGGAGAAGAATGAAGCCTTGATGAACTCCTTATCAAGTGAGGCTCAAGCTTGGCCATAGCTCTTAGGAAAGCAAGGGGATCAGCTAGACATGGACTTCAAAATAGTAGCAACAGTGATGGTCTTCACTCGACGATCTACCATGACGGGCTTTGATGATGACAACTCGATCAAGACGGAGAAGGTGAGTTGCAGGAGAGAAAGCGAGAGGAATGGGATTGAAGAGTGAAAAGGTGAGATGGATAAAAGGTTTGGAGAAAATATGGAGAGCAGGGAGTGGTCTTTGTGAGAAAGAAAAGTGAGTTGAAAAGAAAGTCAAGAAAAATGGAATAAAATAAAAGAGTGGTGATGGTGACCCAATATTCATCTTCTTTTCTTCTTTTATTTTATTTGATAAGGAGGAAAAGAGATTATGTGTCTAGCTGCCTCCAAGTCTGATTGTTGTTGGCTCCCAATTCACCTTTCTTCCTAACAAATTTATGTTTTCAATCCACTTTTCTTTAGAGCCACTATTCCCATTCAGTTTCCCATTTCTGGTTCTCTACAGCATTTTTGACATTCCTTTGATCTCTTCCAGCATTTAATTCCAAAATATCCTGCACATTAAGTCCAAATATGATATAGTAATATGTAATTAAAATGATAGACATATAGGGAGTTTAAGGAGTGATAAGAAATTTCAAATCAATTAATTCATATAATCATTCTTTAACAGAATTAACCTCTATTTAACACATTTAAGCTCAAATAAAGTACTAAATGGTCAATATTAGGTACATTTATTTCATATAAAATAGAGATTTATCAAATTCCCCCATACTCACTTTTTGCACTTCGGGCAAAATGATGTTATAAGATTGAGTCTGAAGTTATCAAAATGACACTAATCCACAACAATCCATGCCAAGAGATATTTTGCAATTTAATCAAGGGACATACATGAGAGGTGAGATTCCTTACCAGAAAAGTGTTTCACTCACTCTCATCAACATGGGTTATTTCTCTCAAAGCCATCTAGTCTAGACTTCACCATAAGCTTGTAACTATCCTACATCTCCACCATTCAAATGCAACAAGGTCTTGTGAATCAAAAGGTCTTTATGAGGGTTGTATTGTTGGGAAGGCTCAATTATGGAATGGAATTAAATGTCCATGATTAATGAACACATACATTCAATCTCCCAAGTAATATTCACTGTAAGAGCTCAAAGAATTATTACCAAATCAGTTCTTGCATGCATACACGAATATATACATATAATACAAATATAGGTGCTTGTCATTCCAATTCCCTCTTTGTGCCTTCCTATATATTTTTTTCCATCTCTCTTTCTTCCTGAATATTTTTTTCTTGGCAAACACAATATTTTTTTCTTTTTTCCTTATGTATTTATTTTTTTCTTGTATATTCACATTTTTCGGTATTCTCTTTTTTTCCTTTTCTTTTTTTTTTTGGTAATCTTTTCCATCCAACATGATTTTTTTCAGCCTTAACAAGTGAATGGTCTAGTAGAGGGTTTCAGATTTCCAGCAGTGAACCTCATTTGCTGTCAAAAATCATACTCAATAAATAATTGCAAAAATCAAGGGTTTTATAATTTCTAACATATATCAAGCAAGCATATGGTAGCTCAAAATGTTTGAAGCTCTTCTAATAGTCGAACATGCAGTGTTCATTAATCAAGGTTGGAATTTTAAAGAATAAATGAAGGGCTTAAGGGGTTAAGCAAAGGATTTAAGATGTATGAATTGCTGCTTGGTCATAGGGTTTTGAAAGAAATGCCCTTATCATGTTCACAATTCCAAGAGCTAATATGGTCTTGAATTACAAGTTCTAGGAAGTTACTAAACTTGATGACATCGCACATTATTTAAGAATAAAATTAGGCTCAAATTCCATACAACTAGCTTACTCACTTCATCCTTGCTCACCAAGACTGATTGCATGTAGATTTAAGCATGGAATTGCCAAGTCTTAGTGCTAAGTTCAATGAAATGCATTGAAGACTCATTCTAGTTCCATAATAGTCAAGCATTCAATAATCCCCACATCAAAGTGCAAATGACATCAAAATTTCATCAAAATAGTGCAGAAATTTTTGTTTTTTTTTAAAAAAGTAGAGAACAAGATAGCTAGAAACCAGAATGCAAGGCAACCCTGCATTCGTCCCCCTCACTCAGTCCTTGCATTGTCCTCAATGCAAGTTGAAGACAAGAGAAAACATGTAGGACTAACTTTTAATAATGGATTTAGTCCCCTCCCCCCACACTTATATTAAACAATGAAGTCTAATGCATAATATCATGGGAAAATCAATTAAGTAAGGAGAGGAAAGGGACAACCATGTAGACGAAAATTCTCAAGCTCTTGAAACAGAAATTCTCATCTCTAATGAGAATTTGAAACTTTTTCAGCACATGTTTTTCTTTTTTGTGGTACTCCTTTGGTGGTGGTGCTGGTTTTATTGGAAGAGGCTCCAAAATATATGCTGGAGAGTAATCTCCTTGGATTTCCTTATATCAAGTTCCTATAAAAATAACCAAGAATTAGCATAAATATGCTTAATAAAAATAATGTATTTTGAAGAAGTATGTTTATTGATAACTAAATCAAGTTGCAAGTCATGAGAGATAATCTCATGCATAGAATCATGAGTATACTTAGGACTCCATTTTAG
This sequence comes from Vachellia collinsii, assembly GCA_006871305.1. Taxonomy (NCBI): domain Eukaryota; kingdom Viridiplantae; phylum Streptophyta; class Magnoliopsida; order Fabales; family Fabaceae; genus Vachellia; species Vachellia collinsii. The sequence continues at coordinate 30,764 of QFDD01000258.1, read as the reverse complement.
ATTAGGAAGACTTTCAACAATAGAATCAAGAGCAAACTTGAAAATATCATACTCAATGCCACAAAACTTTCCAATTTTAGGTGGAAGGTCACATGAAAGTATGGGATGGAATGAGTTTTGAAGATGAGATATAGCATATGGTAAAAATATGAAATTCTCAAAAGTAGACTCATTCAATTCTTTGAATTTTTCATGTATTGGCCTCACAATAGCGAGTGCCTCTTCAAAGATAAATTCATCAAAAAATGGGGCATCAGGAATATGCAAACTATTATGACCATTATGACATGCAAAAGAACATTTAATGCTAGGAAAATCAAGAAAATGGCTCTTGGATTCATGAGGTTCAGTTCTGGACTTCCCTTTCATATTGTAAAGAACTTGAAGACCCTCGAATTGGGAAGTTGGAGACTCCATTTGCATTACTGTACTACTTCCATCTTGTTGTCCAACACATTTTCTTCATATAGTCTTGCAAAATCATCAAACAAGCCTCTCCCAAAACCATCATGCCTAGAAAAGAGGAGATATGATCACTAGAAGAGCTAGAAAAGTGAAAATAAAAGGAAAGTGAGGTGGGAAGGAGGCCATCAATTGACAAGCAATCAATGCAACACACATCACTATCACATGAACAAGGAGTTAAGAGAAAACAAGAATAAGAAATAGGATTAGCTTCAAGTAGACTAGAATTTATCATACCATGCTCAAGAGTATCAGTTTCAACAACATGCTCATGAATAGCTCTTATATCATTTTCAGGCCACAAAGAAGGTTCATGATTGGATACAGAATCATTCATGTAATTAGCTTCTAATGGCAATTCATTTTGAAGAAAATTATCTTTTAAGGATAGCACCTGTTCAAGAAGAATTTCATCAATCAATGCATCACAAGTAGAAAAGAAAATGGGTTCAAGAGAATTACCAACAACCTCCATGAGTGGGCTATCCTCACTGTAACTTTGTAGCTGGTTAGATGTAGCATTAGCATGCTATTTTGGGTTAATGTTATTGATCTACAAGGTTTGATACTCCTCAATCATGTTAACATATCCAACTGCAGCACCTGAAATAGTAACAATAGGTGAATGTTCAAGTGGATTAGGCCTAAAGTATTTATCAATAGTAGGTTGCTTAAGTTTCTTCCCTTTTTTAGGAGGAATTAGTCCTTGAAGTTGTGATCCCTCTTACTCCTCATTTCCTAGGATAGTGGGCATGATATGCAAAGGCCTTTGCTGAGTTCTCTTGAGCCTAGGCTTTCTTTTTCTTATTTTGGCCTTAAATAGCTTGATTCCTTTTAGTGACTTAGAAATTGCTTCCTTGGGTGCCTCAATCTCCCTTGGAAAGTCATCATTAATTTTATCCTTAATTTCACTTGTAGAAACATTACTAATACCTTTCTCAAGCTTGTTATGGTCAATAGAAAGGTTTGAAGTGCCATGACTTACAAAATCATCACATTTGTGTGCAAGAGAATTATTGTCAATCACATTCATGTAACTATTTATAGATGTACAAGAAGCAACATAATGATTATCATCCTCATACTTGTTCTCAACACTAGTGCTTGAAGGTTCAAGATAGTCCACATGTTCATGCATATTATTACCAACATTTTGAATGCAAGATGATGCACTATTAGCAAAAGGGGAAACATACATTTTTCTGAACCATTGTGTTTTGCCTTGCAGCAACTTTTTGACATTTCTCATCAAAGCAGTCCACACACATATAATACTCAGCACAAGAACATGATTTAGAGTTGCTCAATTCATCTCCAACATCAAGTACAACACTAGAGTGTGACTGACCATATACTTCAATAGTAGAATTAGCATTCAAAGGAAGGGGATTTGGAATGGATGAAGAGTCATTACCTATGGAAGAAGAATCCTCTGGAAGTTTGAATTACACTCTTTTCACATTCTTAACTTGCGTAGCTGTTTTAAGTATAGACTTCGGAAAAGAATTTTCTTATGGATGGTGGCTCTTAGAGGTTTGAGATGATACCTCATTTTTAGGTTTAGTCATAAAGGCAACATATGCTTGCAACATACCCTCTCAAGTCTAGCAATAAAAAAGCTGGACGTGAGAAGGGTGATAAGGTATCCCTCTCACGTTTAGCCATTAAGCTTTTTTCAACAAGAAATGATACAACAAGAAAAAAAAATTATTTAGATATTGAAGGTTTATTTTCAAGTGTAATATAACATTGAACATTGTGAAATTTTTATAACATTTTTGTTTATAATGCCTCCTATTGATAGTTAAAGATTTCTACCAATAGTTTATACTTATTACTATTTAGGTGTTGCATCTTTATTTCTTGATGTTTTGTCGTCATCTCCTTACATTCTTCTTATAATTTTATTTATTGTTTGATTTTATAGTTGTTGAATTTGTGGTCATTGTATAGCCTCTCAAGTCCAGTGCATGATGGATGTTACATGATAGTGTTTCTTACTTTCCTGACAAAGACATCCACTATGAAATGGATGTTAGAAGGCCTTTTTGCTAGACGTAAAAGGCCTCTTTTGTAGTAGTATACTTGTGATGGTATAATGATTTTGATGAGTGAAGAAGGTCTAATTGAGTAGCTTCTTATTACTAAGGAGTTATATTCTGTTTTCATATATTAGATAAGCATACATGAAATTGTAATAATTAAAGCATGCATAAAGGTTTTAAAATGATGATTTAAATGTTGATATTGAAGCTGGAAAATTCCTAGATTTTATTGAAAAAATGCTGTTTAAATATTAAAAGGAGTTAAATGGACCAAGTGTTAATGAAATATTACATGTAAGTGTGGTTTTGATGTATGATGACAAGTATTGGTTAGGTTAAGCTTTTAGAAGGTGGAATTTGTGGAAATGCCATTGTTTTGAGGTACTTTAATATGAGCAAGTGAATTAAACTTCTAAACCATAGTTGTGATGTGTCTAAAGGCCCCTAAGATGTGATTAATGACAAAAGAATCAGGATTCATGATTTTCTTTCTCTTGCCCTATTTTGATAAAGGAGAAAAGCAAGATTATATAGAAATTTAAGCTTATATATTACTTCTGAAGGTTAGATACTCCACACATTGTCCATGCCTTCCGCTATATATTGAAGAATATGTATATGCTATGATGGAGCATTGCTCCAAATGCTGTTATGAGATTTTATATCATTATAGAACTTTTGGGAAGTATGTCTTATAGAAGACACTTTGCAAAAATTTCTACGAGAAACCTAATATTTTGATTATACAGGATATGTTAGTAGAAATGAATCTTGGAAAAAAGAAAGTGATATATACATTGTAGACTATTGTATTATTTATCATTTTGGCATTTTTATGGCAAGTAATATATAGTTACAAATCAAAGACTTAAGGAATGTGAGATCTCTCATATTCCATGCTAGTGACTTCTAAAATTCTTAGTGTTACATTTTCTTTAACTAGCAACTCACAAATCACAAAGTTCATGCAAGAAGAGCTATCACCACAAGCTTAAGATCGATCTATCAATAGTCAATTGTAACCACATATTAGCCTCAACTAATTAAGTGGCTAAAAAACAATTAAGGCATTAAAATACTTTATTAATCCCTATCACCATAAAGCCCTAACCTCAACACTTAGGCTCCACACCTCAAAATACCTAAATTTGATTATTAGGTTAAACCAACAATCTATATCGATTAAACTTAAATTTTAATCATACTGAGACAACCCAATAATTAAAACCTATTTCCAAGCATTTCATCATCAGAATTTTGCAAACGCTAATTCATTACTCAATCCCTAATCTCTAAATCACATATATCCCTGATTACCATAAAATTAAACCGATTAGTTCTCTTTCTAAGGCTTGTAACTCATATAAGCTTGACTTAATTAGTCAAAACCCAGTCCCTTAAGAAATTCCCATGAAACTGTAACTTTCAACTTTGAGAATTAGGGAAGATTTAAGAGAAGAAGGGTATGTGGGGGTTTAGATACACTTACTTGAGTGTTCTTAGGCTTAGAAAGGCTTCACTAGCTCCAAAAGATAGAAACTCTAGTAGATAACTTGGCTCTAACTTCAAAATTTCCAACTACTTAAATGCTGAAACGAACCCTTTATTTATATATTGCAACCATTCACTGCAAACCATTCACCTCGAAGAACAACACCAAGAGTAAGGCTCTTGCATTTGCCTCAACATGTTAACCCTCTACTCTACATTTGCCGAGACAAATATTACTCTTCACCAAGGCAAATGAGATAGAGAGTTGTTCACCACAAAAACCCTCATTCACCAGTGAATGGATCTAAAGAGCCATTCTTGACACTTACCTTCAAAGCATCCTAAAGAGTACTAACACCATACCTACTTCAAGAGCATACCTTAATCCTTAATTAACCAGAATTACACTTAGCTACCCTTAATCTTACTTAACTAGCACTAATCCTTGTATTCAAAAATTAGGATGTTGTAGTTAGCTTGTTAATTTGTAGCTTGGGTGCAAAATGAACTTATGTGAACCCACAAAGTGTTTATACCAATGAGTTTCTACCTCTTAAAGATGAAATCCATCTCCAACAACTTACTCTTTGCTGGTAACCTCATTTCCCCTATTGATCCTACCTTTTCAATTCTTATAGGACTAGATGCAGACTAAATCTCGTGGTATATCAATTATTCAATAGAGACAACCTAAGATGGGTGGACTTGCAAGCCGTGTTGCTCACCTTTGAGTCTCACTTAGAAGAACTAAATGACTTCAACAATCTCAATCTTAGTACCTATTCTATCAACATCACCACTTATGGACAAGGCTAATCACATAACTTGACATCATGACCCAAACTTGGGAGAGGAGGCTTAGACAATCAGACGCAATGACGTGGTTGTCATAACAAAGATAAAGAAAGACTTGAATGTCAAGTTTTTGAAAAAGCTAGTCACTCATCCAAGGTATCCTGCCATAGATTTGATTGGTCTTATGGTGATGATTCTTATAAGAACAAACCTTATCACTCTACTTTCATGGCCACACCCATCACTCTCAATGACTCCTACTGATATCTCAATAGTGGGGCCTCAACACATGTCACTAATGATGTATATTAGCTTGATGACCCTCATCCTTATGCTAGTAAGTCACCTCTTTATGTCAATAATAGAGACACTTTGAAGGTCTTTCATGTTGGTTCCAAAGACCTTTTTCTTGAATAATAGTACAAAACTAAAACTAAGGTATAAACTATGTACATGCTCATCATGTGCTGAAAGATTGCTTAGTGTTCAGAAAATTGCAAATGATAATTATGTTTATATCTAGTTTCATGCCTTTGTTTGTTTTGTGAATGATGAGAGAATAGGAAGAATACTACTTTGGGTGACACCTGAAGGAGGTGGACTTTAGAAGTTGATTCAGACTATGGAAGATGATAGAAATGACCTATGGCTTTCTGATCATTCTTGTTCTTTCATTATTTATAATAAAGCCATTGCTAGTGATGAATTAGAAGTTTGGCATAAGCACATAGGACATCTGTCTTGTGGATTTCTAGCTAAAGTTTTGCAAGCTTGTAATTTTCAAGTTGTAAGCTACAACAAGACTTTCTTTTGTGAGGCATCTCAATTTGGAAAAATGAAAAATTTGTCATTTAATCAATCAAATTCACACGCAACAAATCCTTTTGATCTTATCTATTCATATGTGTGGGTAGAAGCAATCATTCAATCAACAACGACTTTCAGTATTATGTTCACTTTATTGATGATTACAATGATATATGCTCTCAAACTTAAAAGTGATGTAAAGGATGCCTTCATTCAATTTAAGAATATGGTAAAGACTAAGTTTGAATGGAAAATTAAAATTTTGTAGAGTTATAGGGGTGGAGAGTGCCAAATCTTGGCCAATATTATAAATGAATTTGACAAGCAATTCCACACTTTATGACCGTATACTTATGCCTGCATGTTAGCCCAAGCTAACATGCCATTGAGGCATTTTTGGGAGGCCTTTCGAACTGCTATTTATCTTATTAACTTACCCCTACCTGTTCTAACAAGAAAATCTCCATTTTGTACACTTTACAATAAGCACCCTAATTATAGCAAATTGAAAGTCTTCATAGGTCCTTATTATCCATGTCTCAAGCCATATCACAAACACAAACTTGAGTTTCACACTACTAGATGTGTTTTTCTTTACTATAGTGATGTTCATAAAGGTTTCAAGTGCCTCCCCTCAACTGGGTCATTTTTGTCTCTAGACATATGGTGTTCAATGAAAAGGATTTTCCATTCACAATTGACTTTCTTGACTACAAGCAACCCAATGAGATTCAAGCCTTTCCCATCATTACTGTCACACCTAGCCTTCAATATCCCAAACCTTCCTCCCATACACCAGCCCATCTATCTACTACAAAAGACCATCCTATCGAGCTCATCTCCCTCACACCATCCACTCATCCCTTCAACACCTCTGACTCTCAAACACCCAATCCTCTGCCCTCCAAGTCATTGATACTCTCCCATTTCCTGCCTCTTGCCCCTCTATTCCCCATATAATTCTGACACCATCTTACCAAACCCACCAAACTGCAAAACCACCATATGATCATATGGTAAAGCCAATAAAATGGGCTCAATCGACAGGGCACGACAGGTTTTCCCAGCCCCTCTAAGTGAGGGTTGCTCAGGCCCGCACTGTTTTTTTAAGAATGGATCATCTATTTATTTATATATGAAAATGCCACACATCCCATGATGTGTCCGCATTTATTATTCACTAATTGCCGCTTTCCTTCCTTCTTCATGTTACAAGTACTGTGCACACACTTCCCCATCTTAGTTTTCAATTCCTTTACTACTAAACAAAAGACCACAAATTTACTGGTATGATTCACTTTCACTCAGCCTTTTCATTTCAATATTCTTATATTCAGCGAATCACACTCTTACATTCTGGGTTACTTTTTGTCTTAGGTGTTTTAAGAGACTTCTAGTTTTTATTTTGTTCTCTATTTCAAGAACTCCACCTCTTTGAATGCATTGAGCCAGATGGCTGCTTTCTACTAAACTCAAACTAAGGTTCATATTGGAATCATCAGATTTCAAATAGAGTATTAACAATTGAATAACATTCTCTTGCTGCCTCAAGAGTTTTAAGGAATTTCATCTAACTTTTTTACTAGTCTGTTGTGGGATAGAAACTCAAGTCAGCCACTTCTATCAGTTTTCAAGTTTTTATATATGTAAATTTTCTAAAATGTTAAATCTTCGTGAACTACACAACACATAATTGCATATACTTTTCAATCTTATTGTTATTTATGTACTAAAAATAATTTTTTTAAAATGCATAAAATTTATTAAATATATTATAATTGCTAAATAATATATGAAAGTTTATTCTGAAGATGTTTTCTTGGAGCCAATTACCTTCAGGTTAATTATTTTTGTAAATATTTAAATTTATTAAAATTCAAAAAAATAAAAAAAATGGAGAGTTGCTGGGGTATTCCCAACCCATCAAGGTGTGGGCCACATAGAACCACACTATTTAGCCAGCAGGTTGAGGAGGGCTAGCCCATTTTCCCATGTTCTCTAGTCGTTTAAAGGACAAATTTAATATTCAAAATTATGTACATTGTGGCACAATCTCAAAGTCGATCTTTAAGGAGCTTAAGTGTCTCTAAGTATTTAATTAGCAAATTAACTCACAAAATTTAGAAGGAAAATGGTTCTACCAACATGTTCTAAATTAACTTCATTGTCTAAACTATTATTTATTTGGATTTTCTGATCACTTAAATTGGAATACAGTAATATAGAAACAAGATAGTGAATTAATGTCTAAAATGCTTCCCAAGATTTATGAATCTGCCCTCATTGCCTTCCACCAATATACATTGATCCTAAACACCTCATATTTAACAATCAAATTAATTATGAATGGATTCAACAAAAATAGTAATCGGCCACTTCCAAAAGTATTATTGATCAATACTACTCAAAAATTGTTCACAGCAATCAAAGTTGATAGTTAATCAACCATAATGATGGAATGAAGCTACTTTTAATCAAGAAGATAATCTCTAAAACTGATATCAATAAATCCAATCACAAAGTTCTAACTATTACTGAGAAGAAATAAAATCTAACTCCACAGGCATCTTAGTATTCCATTACAAATCAACTGAGGTTTAATGAGGAGGATGGAAGTGTGATAAACTCCCTGTCAAATGAGGCTCAGGCTCAGCCATATCTCTTAGGGAAGCAAGGGGATCACTAGAACATGGACTGCAATAGTGACAGTCTTTACGATTCCACAAGCAGCCATGATGGACCAAAGATGATGGTTATCAAGTGCAAGAGAAGGAGGAAGAGAGATAGAGTCAGTGATGAGTGGAGAGGATGAGTTGGAATGAGACAGATTTATGTTTCCAGTCAACCATTTTTTCCTTCATGCCCTTGTTCACTTCCACCTCTATTTTCAAGTTGCTCCAATACCCAAAATGCAACGTTTTCTTCAACATGTGGACCTCTTTAGCATTTAAATCCCAAAATGTCCTACACATTAAACCCAAATATGATGTCATATTATATAATTAAAATGATAGACATTTAGGGAATTTCATGAGTGATAAAAAATCTCAAATTAGCAATTAATTCATATAATCATTCCTTTACAAAATTAACCTCTAATTAACACATATTAACTCAAATAAGGTACCAAAGGGTCAATACTAGATACATTTATTTCATATGAAATAGAGATTTATCATCCCGCCACTATCATACGGTCAAGGTGGGTGTCTTGAAACCCAAGCACCTCTTTGTTGGTGCCCTTTCCCACTCATCAGTGGACAATATTGAACCTTATATTGCCTTTGTTGCATTGCAGATCCCACAATGGTTTGCAACCATGAAAAATGAATATGATGCTTTTTTCTGGAACAACACATGGGAATTGGTCCCTCCTAAATGTAATGTCAAGGTTATTGATTGCAATTGGTTGTTCAAAAACAAGTACCATGCCAATGGATCTCAACAATAAACGTAAAGCTCGCCTCATTGCTAAGGGGTTCCAACAAGATGTTGGTGGGAATTTTGAGTCCACCTTTAGTCCCTTTGCAAAAATCACTACTATTAGACTTTTTTTATCTATTTATCTCTTTTAGGTGGCCTCTCAAGTAGTTAGATATTAATAATGCCTTTCTCAATGGATGGATTATAGATTATGTCTTCATGACTCAACCAAAGGGCTTTACTAGTCTTACATAACTAACCTATACTTGTAAGTTAAAAAAGGCATTACATGGGCTCAAACAAGCTCCACGAGCTTGGTTTGAATGGCTTCAAGATGTGTTATTGCATTGACGATTCTACAATACAAAGAGTGATAGCTCTCTTGAAGTCATGTAGCACCCCGATTATGTCATCATTGCATTCATATATATTAACGGCATTCTAATAACAAGAAACAACCCTTTTTTCTTAAGGGATTTTACATCCAAGCTGCGTGCAATCTTCAGCCTCAAAGACTTAAGCAATGCTCATTATTTCTTAAGCCTTGAGATGCATCAAAATGCTGTTGAACTGCACCTTAGCCAAACAAAATATGCCCCAGACGTTCTCAAAAAGTTGAAAATGATCTACTCTGCCCTATGTAAGCCTCAATGGTCATTGGTAAAGTATTCACAGCCACTGATATCTAACCATTAGATAACCCATCTAAGTTTAAAAGTGCCATTGGAGCCTTACAATATCTAATAAACATGCATCCTAACATTTATTATGGTGTTAATTATAACAACGATCTTCCAAAAACTGGTTACTTAACTCCATAAACCTTGTTTAAATACTAACCATAGCCATACAATTCTTTGTTTATAAAAATAGTAGATAAAAAGAATATAACATTTTTAATCGAGGAAAAACAATCAGAGAATTCAACTCAAAAGTCAATCATTAACGCAGTAGATCCACCAAAATATCATAAATCTTCCAAAATGGGCCTCTGGTCGTTTCTATATGATTTATCAAGAGTACGCATCTCAATTTATCAAATGAAGCTATAACAAAATATGAGCCCTATAATGGTGGCAATATGCATCAATGCATCACATATAGCTTATAAGGAGACCATATAATATCTATAGTCTACTTCAAGCCTCCGGAGACTTCCTACTTGTCTTAGCACATGAACTTTCACCTGGAAAATGTTAAAACCATAAGGTAAGACAAAAGTCTTAGCAACCGACCATCCTACTTAAAAGGCATACCAGCAAGTGCCAATAAGTAATAAAAAAATGGCATATAATATTATGTATATAAATTATACTCAATTTCCAAACCATTAAATAGTCATTTCTGTTCACATTTCATAGTATAAATGTATTTATTAATATCCACCTCATCATGGACATGAATCTCAATAATCATAGGCAATCACATGGATCAATAATCACATAACCACTTTTCTTACAATGACTGTCCCTTGTAACTCCCCCAGCTTTATTTTCTCTTACTGAACCCATGGGGTAGTGCTGACCCAGGTAATTGGTAGCTACCCACAAGCTAATCGTTCAAGTGATGTGGATTGGCTAGATCCATAGGGCATAAGTTCAGACCACGAGTTCTTTCCCCAATATCACTAGAGGTGTCATGGGCCTTCATAACACAATGGGCCTAGGATCATCCGGTGTACATCCGAAAGTCCTCCATCCTTATTTCCTCATTAAGCATGCTAAATATTTACCCCATTATTTCCTCTTTAATGACCTCCCATCAATCGTAAGATCCACCTCTCCTAATATCACAATATTCATTTTCTAGCACTCAATCGTGGCACATCAACAATTTGCCATCAATACATGTATATATATACATGAATACCCAACAACACCTTCAATCAATAATTTCATGCTTGAAGGTCACAATAAAACCACAAAACCTTACCAAGAGGCAATCACAAACTTTGCCACTTCAACAAATCAATTCTTTGACATCCAAATTTCACAATGTATTTTCCAATAGTAACAACTCCAAGTTTATCAAATAATCATATTTATATGACAATAATTCAAGATCACTCACAAACATGTCCCAAGCATACATAATAAGTGGAGGGTGGTTACCTCACACCAAAGCAAGTCGCAACATGATAACAATTCAAGCTCTATGGTCAAGTCGTCAAACACAATCAATCTACACCCAATAATGACTCATCAATGAAATAACCATCAAAACAACCTCTCATGAACCATAAATTCTGCAAGTCCCAAATGGACCCTCTATTTCTCGTTCCTCTTAATTCATATCTTAAAAATTCCTCCAAAATACCCAATCTCAATATTTCATCAAAACCTCACATCCTTCCAATTTCAAAAATGAATGTCAACTCCTATGGCATATCCACTCCAATAACCTACTCCATAGAATTTAGATTGGTTACAAAGTCTTAAAATGATAAATATATTGGGCTTGAAATCTGGAAAATCATTATAAAATCACAAAAATCCCAAATCAAAATTCTAAACCAATTAAAATCCTTTATAAACATCCATCTACATTTCTAGGGTCATACATTATCAAACATCAAAACTTCATCAAAACCCTAACCCACAAATATTCTCATCTCAAAACGAAAATACTAATATTATGAAGAGAAAAATGCCCAGAACAACTTTCATGAAGGAAGGAAAATGAAAAGGAGAGGTTTTGCTTACCAAAATGATCTCTAAAGTTTTCCCCAAGAGAGCTCTAACTGGTCACCGACAAGAGGAAAAAGAAGACACTGGTGGAAGAAGTAGAAACGTGGGGGATTTTATAATACCCCTCATGTGACCTGTACGTGGTCACTTAAAGCAACGATTGACACGGCGAAGGTGTCCCGAGAGGAAGGAATGTTAAAATGAAATCAAGATGGCCGCGTTGAACCTAATAGATGGTCACGGCGAAGGTGTACCGAAAGCAGCCATCATTGCTTGATAAAAGATTGTTGTGACAAACCCATGGATGGCCGTGACAAAGGGGTATGAAGAGAAAATTCTCACTAAAAGGAATGGTTGGCCATGGAAAACACTCCCAAACATACAAAAACAACACTTCAAAGATAAACAAGGGGGCTTTAATCACCAAAATTATTTCTTGATTAAAATTAAATCCTAATTAGAATTTACCATGTTACATTAATCACCTTAATCAATTTTTGAGCTGCCCCACCACAACATATCATCAAGCTATGAAGAGATTTCTGTGGCAACTTAAAGGTACTATGATGCATGGATTGCAGATTAGATGGATGCAAGACCTTGATCTTGTATCATATTCTGATGCTAATTGGGCTACCGGCCCCAATGACTATCATTCTATGACTAGATATTGTGTGTATATAAGAGGGTTACTTGTTTCATGGTCGTCTAAGAAACAAAATGTAGTCTCATGATCAAGCACAAAGTCATAATATCAAGCATTAGTAAATTGCTCTATTGAAGATGGATGGCTACAGTTCCTCTTGACAGAATAGAAGTTCCCACTATGATAAACCCTAGTCACATAGTGTGACAACTTAAGTGTGGCGGAGTTGGCTAACAACCTGGTCTATCCATTTTGTTTGAGACCAAGTGCATGCATGGCCAACTATTTGTGTGCTATATTGTTGCTCACAAGTGTGCTTATGATCCTCTCATTTGATAGGGTTGTTAGCATATCATTAGATCCACTTCCTCTTGTCCAACTTGATAGTGCTCACATACATCGTAACACACTCATCATAACTGAATGTGATCTTAGGATTAGTCCCAAGATGTTATATGATATGATTATAACCATGAGATTTGCTGAGATTGTCTCATTGTACATATTATATACATTAGATTTTAGAAGTTCTTTCCAAAAGGGATTTAGGTTTCTCTCTTTTGGGTTTTGAGCTAGGAGTTATGTAATATCCTCATTTTTTTGTAACTAGAATAAAGGCTAAACCAAGAGCTACAGAGATGGTAAGGATTCAAAGAGTGAAAAGACATAAAGGAAGTCTAGAAAGGCCATTTTGCAAAATTTAGAAAATGTAAAGGCAAAAGGGTCATTTTTGGAAATGTTAGTGACATAATGGTCATTTTGGGAAAAGACGACCAAAATATCAAAAAATGACCCTAGGTCCTTATATGGAGGGAAAAATTCACTGATCATGGATTGAGGTCCAGATAAAGTTAGAATAACCAAAATAACTCTTGTTGGAATTTTTAAGGTCATTTAATAGTTGGCTGATTTATAGCCAAATATAATTATTTAAAATACCTAAATACCTAGTACGAAAGGCTGAAAATCCCCGAATTATGGTTTTCGAGAGAAAATTTAGTTAGAGTATATTTGAAGGCTATTTGAGATGAGAAAAATTATGAAGTGATCAGTTGAATTTTGGCAATTTTTAGCGATACTAAATTGGTCAAGTGATCAAAAAATTCTCAAAAAGCATTTCCGGCATGAAACAAGCAAATAAAGTAATCTAGGTATTTTAAATTGGGATGGAAAGCTGCCAGTTTGAGTCTTTAAATTGGGAGACCAAAAGTAAATGAAGATATTTAGCCAAATATACTCTAAATAAATTCAAATACATTTTTCAAGTATCTAGGTATTTTAAATAATTATATTTGGCTACAAATCCGAAAATCAGCCAAATATTAAATGACCTTAAAAATTCCCTCTAGGGTTACTTTGGCCATTCTAACCTTAATTGAACCTCAATCCATGATCAGTGAATTTTTCTCTACATTTCAGGACCTGGGACAATTTTCTGATATTTTGGTCATCTTTTACCAAAATGACCATTATGACCATTTTGCCCTTACATTTTCTAAATTTTTCAAAATGACATTTCTGGACTTCCTTCCATATCTTTTCACTCCCCAAACCCTTAACATCTCTGTAGCCCTTGGTTTAGCCTTTATTCTAGTTACAGAAAAAGCGGATGTTATAAGAGCCCCAGCCACTTCTCTCTAGAGCCTCCACTCATTCTATCTTTCCCTCTTCCACTTTTCTTCATTTTTCTGCATGTTTATGCAATTTCAAACCGATCAAATCACAATTGCAGCAAGTTTGGAGCTATGAGAGGCTAAATTCCTTAGTCTCTTGTGATTGAGGACAAAGCCTGAGCTCATGGACACACTAAGGGAGTTTTCTTGGTCTAGTTCTATGTTTGAACATGTGTTAGATATTTCTAGATCTAGGAATTTCTACTATTATGTAAACCTTGATTATTGATTGGTAAATATCGTGATTAGACTATGTGATTGAATTGAATGTTGTTTTATATTGGATATTGATTGATTGTCAGTTATTATTGATAATTAATTTTTCCTACACTTTGATCAAAGTGAGTTTACACTAATTAGAACATTGGACCCAAGTGATTGTTTAGGGTTTTATCTAAACTTAGAGAGTTGTAAACTCCCACATTATTTTAAGAGCAATAATAGTCAAGTCTTTATCATCAAGGGCGTATCTCATCATATTTCACTTTTAATCCAAGATATTCATTCATTAATTTAATAGATCAAAAAGATTTATCTCTTGCATTTTCCTTCTATTGCACCACTATTTTAAAAACCAAAATTACCCTTTTTACCCAAATCAACTTGTTTATTATAGCCAATTTAGACTAGGTTTTCCAATAGAAGCACTCCTTGAGAAGAATGATAGGTTGTTTCCTATACTACATTATTTGGTGCAATCAAATATTGAATGAACTGGAAAACGACTTTTTGGTCCGATCAAAGATCTCTTTGATGATGACAGAGAAATATTTTGGAAGGTCAGAACCAAGTGAAGAGATCAAAAGACTCATGAAGATATAGGAAGTGGTTCCCATTACACCTGAAGAATACAACTAGTGTTGTAAACCTTGGAACTACTTTCTGGCTATCAAGGTTATTGGGAAGAAAATGCAACTTACACATGTTAAAAAGCCATTTGGCGTGCCAATGGGATATCCTAGAATTTGATTTAGTCGATTTTCCAAACAATTACTTTATGGTCAAATTCACAAACCAAGTGTTATATCCCAAATTTTGGGTCTAAAAGTTTAAGAATGAGCTTAATAATAAATGCTACCAAGCCCAATTCTACGAAGTTTCCTGTCAAGTAAAATGATTCTTCGAAATTATGTAGCATTTGGCTCAACAAAGGAAAGTTAAAAGTGAAAGAAAATGGAAGAATGAATATATGTAGAAGCAAAAAGAACAAGGAAAGGGTGTATATGAAAGTAGAAAGGAAAGAAAGGATAAAAGAGTTATTTTGACAAATGTAGAAACAGTAAGGGCAAAATGGCCATTTTGAAAAGTAAATGACCAAAGCGTTATTTTGAAAAAGGGACCCAAGTGTAAATTCAAAATTCTTGGGACCAAATTGTTATTTTGGAAATGCAATGGCATTTTCGTAAATTTGAAGAAGTCAAACAATATTTTTAAGTCAAAGTTTGATCAAAATATCATAAAATTCTTTTGGCCATCAAAAGATAGAGAAAAATTCACTGATAAGTAATTGAGACTTGATTCAGGTTAAATTGACAAAAATAACCTTTACAGGAATTTTCAAAGTTAATTAATATTTGAATATTTAATAAATAATTAGTCAAATATAATTATTTAAAATATCCAAAGGCCTCAAATATTTGATTTCAAAGCAAAGAAAAATAGCTCAGAAATTGTAGTATTTTATAAAATATCTCCAAGATAAAGTTAGAACCAGTTTGCCTGAAAGAAAAGAAAAGGCCAAAAATCCCTAGAATTAGGATTTTCAGCAAAAAATTTATTAAGAGCATTTCTAAAAAGAGTTTGAGGTGGAGGAAAATTAGAGAACTACCTCTAAATAAATGGAATTTTATTTGGGTATTACACGAAGCAAGTGATTAGAGAGTTCCTGGAATATATTTGACCAAGCAAAGCAAAAGCAAAGGAATGTCAAGGAAGCTTCCAAGAGAAGCCAAGCAATGGATGAAGGACTTAGATTTCACCACTTGGCATAATCATATTTAAAGGCCAAAAGTAAGAAGAGTTTATATCTATGTGGTAGAAATTATTAGCAAATTTTTTTTTTATCATATACAGTTGTGGGTTCCACCAATTGGCTTTAGTTTTTAAGTGTCTAAGACACTTGGGGAGGCCATTTTAGTCAACTAAAACCTGCAGAAAAGAAAGAGAGAGGCCATGGTTGGAGAGAACACAAGAGAAGAGGAAGAACAAGAGGCCAAAATCAAGTAAGAATCCAAGGAAAATTGTGTTCCAACCATGAAATCTTCTGATTTCTCAAGCTTCTACCCTCTAACTTCCATTTAATCGGTGTATTTCTCTTCCTATTGATGTACTTGAAGATTTCAAGAGAGGGTTTCCAAGAGGTCTTGAGAGAGAAAGTGAAGAGGAGAAGGAATTGGAGTGGTAAGTGGTTTAAATCAATTCCATGCCTAATTCACAGCTTGTTAATAGTTGGTTTGGGTTTATTTGAGCTTGAAGTGAATTTTTTCCATGAAACCCTATGAACATGCTGCTGGTCAAAATTGGGGCTGAATGAATATGATTGATTTTATGTTGAATAATGATGGGAAAGTAGTCTAGAAGTAAGATTATGCATGTATAAGACGAGAAGTTGCAAAATCATGTTGTTGCAATTTTCTGTACTGTTTCGGCCTTTCGGAAAAATGGAAGAAGGAATGTGGTTTTTTTCATGATTTTGATGCTTCCATTGAGTTTAAAATGAAAATTTGTGTAGGATATAAGTGATAAACCAGGTTTGGAAGCATTAGAAACAAAGATTGGAACAATATGCAACAAGTCCCCTATGTGGCTATTTTGAGTAATTAATAGGGAAGGAGGCTTCTTTTGAGCTATTTAAGCTCAAAAATGGATCTACATGCAAAATTATAGGGAGAAGAATGTTAGATTAGTTTTGAAGTCTAGGGATGTGAAAGTGCAAAGTTAAGGTTTAAGAGAGCAAGTTAAGAATAGTTATGAAGAACTGATGCTATCAATGGTCTTAATGAGTTGTTGCTTTTTATGTGATGTTATCTAGAACCATTGACATTAAAAAGGAAGGACTTGACCCAAAAAGACCAAAAAAAGCAAGGAGAAGAGGTAGCTTAGAAATTATTGTTTTAATTACATTTCATGGTGTTTATTACATGATTACTTGTTTTGCTATGATTTGGATAATAAGCCATGGTGCAAATAATAAGGTTATGATATGATGAGGATTGCTTTTATGCAATGATGACTTTTGAAATGCCCTTTAAAGTGGGTGGTAATTCATACAAATTTGATAACTATGCTGAGAGATATGCCCTTCCAAAGTTGGGCAAAAATACTGAAAAAATAGAAAATGACCAAATGACCAGTAACTTTTGAAACTAAAACTGGGCATGATGCTAAAGAAAAACTGTCTAGAACTTATTTTTCCTCTCAATTTTATCCAGTTATCTTCCCATAGAACTTGGAATCACTCAATTCCAATTTTTCTACAATTAATTATGATTTTTCAAAGTTTACGTCATTTTTAGAGTGTTATGAATAGTAAACCGAAAATAAAAGTTTTCAAACTTCATTTTTCACAAATTATGGCTAACTAACGTAATTTCAAATCCTTCCACCGAGTAAATTAATTAGATAAAACTAAAGGTATTACACCAAGAATTCTAGAAAGACCACTACAGAAAGGTTCTCTAAGAAGGCCCTTTGCGCCAAATCATGACCTGTTGAACTGTTGCAATAATAGACGAAGACTCTCTCTCTTACCTCTATTATCTCTTCATACTTTTTTTTAATAGAAAAGAATCAATTTGGTTAATTCCCAAAAAAATATTACATAACTAATCATCAAATAAAAACAAAGAAACAGAAAGCATGAAGCCTACATACAAACTACATATCATTGACATGATTGGAGGAATTACTATGAGGTTATAAAAAATGAACTTTATGACTAAAAAGTTCCATTGACAAGTAATAAGTATAAATTTATTATCATTTCTTGTATTGGAACTTGCCATTGAATACTCTTTAATAGTTATTAGCCTTTTGAGTAATTAAATATCTTCCTTAGGACCTTTTAGCAATTCCCCGTTAATCCTAGATACAATCTGAAAAAAAAAATAAAAGAATAAAAACTTAACATATATCTTCACTCTTTGAATATTGCTGCATAACCTCCCAACTCAGTCAACCAACAAAGCCTTTTCCAATCAAATGTTGAACTGTTTCAATCTCTGCTTCAAAAATTGGGCACATTTCCTTCTCTATACTTGTCAGATTAGTTTATTTCATGATACGTTTAATTGTATTACTTTCATTCATTTCCTTTTTATTTTTTATAAGAATATTGTTGTTGTTGTTTAAATACTTTATTATTTAGTGCATATATATTATATGTGTAATAACTTATCAGTCAAACTTGAGTCGATAAAAGAATCTGCATCAATATTTGGACCAACAATTAGACTTGAAAATGGTAAGTTTATATTGGGTCCTTTCGTAGGGCATATAATTAAGGAAAATAATAGCCTCTTGAAAAAAAATAAATAAAAATTATTTAAATTTAATTTCAAGGATCCAATTTTTTTTTCCCCTAGATTACTCCCATTTTCACATAGGGATAAATAAACTTCAGGGAATTGGTTTGTGTATTTACAATCTGTTGGGCTTTATATGAAAACTTGTTGGGTCAAAGATGGGAGAATCTCTCAGGATTGGGTTCAACTTTAACACTTGGGCTAATAATTTTTTGTACGGTTATTTTGTTTCTTTTCAGTGCCTCGTCAATTACGGCTTTTTATCGAAGCTCGTTATTACAAGGGGAATTTGTTTTACTACTGCACAATCACAATGTGGGCCCAATTATATACTTTCATTAAGGGAAAATAACTAACAGTCATTTACCAATGAGGTTGGGTGAAGATTCATCATAGTAAACTTAACTTCATCCCCGTTAAAAAATGCATTCACATTAATTATAGTTTAGAAATATGAAATTTTGAATTTTAAAGGGGAAAAGGGCCATGATTCTTTTTAGGAATTACAATTTTGTGAATGAATCTGCCAATGCTCGTATTCTGCATTATTAATATTTTCTAAATTTTTTTTTGTATCCAATGTCCTAAACTTATCATACTTTAACTTTAAGAATTTATCAGAGGTTCAAACTAATCTTAGAGTGAGCCAGTAGGATCACAATGGCGGCAAAAACTCTATCAACAAATATTTAATGTTGTTAAACCCTCAGAGCTTGAATTTAAGATATATGGTTAAGTTGGAATAGCCCTTCACAAGTTGAATTAAGTATTTAGTGACATTCCGCATTTTCAATACTTTAACATTTTCAGCATTTTTAGTACTCAATTTTTTAAATTTTTTTATTGGGTTAGGTACTAAAATCATTGGATGATGGGTATTAAAAAGATATATAATTATTGAAAATGTTGAACAATTGAGTGCCGAAAATGCCAATGATAAATAATGAAAATGAAGAAGGTGAGTAAAAATATAGAAGCTAAATATTGAAAAAATTAACCCAAAAATATTTTAACCCCACAATGAACCATCGTCCTTTTCTGAAATTTTGAAATTTCTAGATTCTTCGTTGTAATTAATTTTTTGGGTTCCTGTATGTCATTTTCTCTTAATATGTTATTTATTTATAAGATCAAAAATTGTGAAAATATATGTATTAGTACTATTTTTTGTTGTATACAAAATATATATTTATTTTGTATAATCAACATTTCCTACTCTAACTAATAAAATACTCTGTGACAAGTCCTTCACACAGATTTTGGTCATATTCGCTTGCTTATGAATTACAGAAAATCTAAGAAATAATATTTACTCTTTATTGTTTCTAATAGCATTAACTTGTTATAAAATTCAGATAAAAACCATTTATTAGAAATATATTATACAAGAACATTGACATGTGATACACAAAATCATAAATTTAATGATAACAAGTAAAACTATTTTAATTTTTTTTTTATTTTGAAAAACTCAGACACTAAAATAAATATAACCTTCAAATGTTCACTCTATAGAAAATGAATTTAGTATTTATTAAATTAGATAATTACAAAATCATATCTTGAAAATTAAATTTTGAAATTAAAAATTAAACAGTCTAGATCTCTACACAATAATAAAAGTTATAGGGCTTATCATTGTGACAAGCACCATAGAGCTTCTATTTGATTGATTCAAACTATGTTTCATATAGTCCAACAATTGTAAGTTAAATCCATTAATTAATTGCGGAAATACAACAATTTCTACTATATGAGAAAATAACATGAAATATGCATCAGATTCTCTAAAAAAAAAATAACAAATAGTTAATATTCTTTTCCAAACTAGTTTCTCAAAGTCAGTTAGTCATCTTCCAATTAAATCAATCTGAATTGAATTATTGTTGTATTTATAAACCACTTCTAAGATCTAAGATGTTTTATCTAAATTAAAAAAGTTAAGCCTTGTTATCTATCTTAAAATTTAATAAATTTCTAATTTTAATCATATTTAATATACCCTTTAATATATTACTCCAGTCCTTGTTATAAGTCACTAGCAAAAAAGAAATTATAGTCCTAAATATAAATCATTGAGACACTTTTCAGCATTTTTTTAAAATTTAAAATAGACAAGGGGTAAACCATGAAACAAAAAAATAAATTTAATGCATTCTTAGAGTCTAAAATTGACAAATGCTATGAAAATGAATATGGAAGGAGTGTGTGTGTGTGTGTGTGTGTGTGTGTGTGTCTTCCTTATTCTAGCTACTTCATTTCCCTCTTGCCTTTTGATTTAAACAACGTAGTAATCAACATAATCAAATTATAATATGAAGTCTACAACACGTTACAATGGAGATCAAATTTGACTAAGACTTCTTAGTTCCAATTACCTTAAATTAAACTGAACTTTAATTAGTGAAATGAAGGGATTTAACCTTTTTTTTAAATTTTGTTGGAAAACGTGTCAGTAATATAGAGCAGCAAAATGCAAATTGTGTTAATATTTAATGGTATCATTATGAGTAAACATTAAGACAAGTGCACTAACATGTTAAGCAGTACGAACATTGGAATTGTGCTATTATATATAGAGGGGAAATTCAAATAATTAAACTATATATTTAAACTGAAATTAAATTAACAGTGTAATAGTATGGTTTTTGTTAATATAGCTAATCCTTTTGTTTTCTAATTTAAAAAATAATTAAAAAATAAAAAGATGAAAGCTAAAAAAAAAGAACTAAACATGTTCATTTCTAAACTATTTGGCTATACAATTACTTGTCTCGCAAAACTCAGCATCGGTTCTGTGTCATTATTGGACTACAGCAACAGAAATCCTTCTTGTCCTAATTTTGATTAATAAGTAAGGGGAATTACCTTATGGTTCCAAATAAGAGAATTAATATCAATAAGGTCCTCAGAAATTGTTAATAGTAGCTGCTTCAGTTGTCAATAGGACATTGTTAATATTAATTCTCTTGTTTGGGATCCTACAATAATTTCCCCTAATAAGTAAACAATGGATAATGTCTAAATATTCTACAGAATTTAATAGTAAAGGAGAATTTTTTTTCCCTTAATAAAAAAATGGCATTTCCAAAAAATATGAAAAGCATGGATAAGAAAAACAAAAAAGATAAGGGTGGCTATAAGTGGCTTTTCTTAGACTTGAAATGCACTTAAAGGGGTGAGAAAGAAAGCATAGGATCTCTAAATAATCCCCCAAACAAAGGGCTAAAGGTTTTAATACATCACATGGGAAGTGCCACATGGTCCATAACCCAAGGGATTTAATATGAATTTATTTTTTTTATTGGATAATGATAATTAAGATAACTGATGTTAATTATATTCTTAATATTGTGGTTTTATATATAATTATTAGGTATATAGTAGTAGTGGCTCAAACTATTATCAATTTCAAATAAGATTAGCTCTACTAACATGACTTCTGTATCTAGAAAATAATATATCTCACTTTATTATTTCAGGGTAACTGTTTAGTACTAAAAATCTCAACCAATCAAAGTTAAGTATTATTGGATCTAAATCAGGGTAGCTCTTTTAGTTAGTGTGTGTTGATATAATTATATGACTATGCTAAATTTAAGCATAATCGGGCTTGATTAAGATAAGTCTTTTAATGGTATTTTTTGCATTCACACATATTTGACTAGTAAAAATTTAAGTATTATTAGATCTACATTGAGGTAGCTCCTTTAGTGTACACATACATACGTACGTACATACATTATCTACAAAGTTTGGACCTCGCTTAATTAAGTATAATTATTTAAAACAACTTTCATTTCTTTAACAAAATATTTCTTTGGTTCTTAATATATGACCTAATATGGGAATTGATATCAATTCTAAATATAGGACATATTTTTAATTCTTATCAATTTTCCAAATTACCCCCTATTAATGCTTTTTTCAACTATAATTAAATAAGAGATGGAGGGAATTAAGGGATATGATTATGATGTTTTAAAAAAAATGTCATATTGACTAATTTAACTAACTTTACTAATCTGATCAAGTTAGGTAAATATGTCATACATTTAGGACCTCTAAATATAATTTTATCTAATACAATAAATCTGAATAATTTAAGTTGATTGGAGAGTACATACAGGGCAAATGGAAGGAATCTAAAATTAATATCACAAAATTTAGTTTACTCCTATCAAGATCCATTTTTGATGAAAAAAATAAAACTATAAAATAGATTTTATATTAACAATCAGAGAGAATATTAAATTAGAGCTCATCAAAGTCAAATCCAAATGATTCTTAAAATTTAACAACTCTTTATAGATGTATTTACAAATTACTTTTTCATAAAAATTTCATGAGTAATAAGATTCATATATAATACACACACATACTATATTCAATAAAGTCGTATCCTTGCTAACTGAATCAATTCATACGGCTCCTGAATTTGAGTTAATATGTTTGAAGTTAGGGAGAATGAAAAAAAGTGAAGGATTATTTGTCACATGCAAGTGATCTCAAATTGCAACTCCCAATGTGAATTATTTTATTATATTACACACACACACACACACAACAAACTGTAATAGTTTATCCTCATTAGCTGAACATGCCCACCTTTACCACTTGGAAATGTGTCTTCAATTATTTCTTAGCCTTTAATACTTTGGAGTTGCGTGAGTGTATCAAAATTAAACCAAACTATTTTAGATATATATATATATAATATTATTAATTGACCATATAATTAAATTGTGCGGTTTTATTCTGACATTTAAAATTGCACTTGTCATATCAAATATTTGTTTAAAATGCATACGTGCCCCCACATTAAGAATATAAAACATATACTAAATCAATTTGTTTAGTTTTCCTTAATAAAATTCAAACACATGTCTATGCATAAGAGGGAATGAGTCATTTCTATTCAACCCAACATCGTATATTTTTTTTCTGCATAATTATGTTTGCTTATCGACTTGAAATGTAAATAGGTTTATTAACCTCGATTTGATTTGAGCATTGCCAAATTTAAATACAAATAATTTTACCCATGTCAAATTGTTAGTACTTTAAACCTACGATCTAATCCAAAAGTGCATTATTTTCAGTCCTTGAACTTCATATAACATTTCATTTTCGCAACTTTAATGCTGTTAGTTTTATTAACATAAAATACTAACGGTGAAATTTTTAATGTGAACAAAACATTCTTGAATATCAATATAATAAGTTTAGTTCTTTTAAAATAACAATGATTGAAAAAAAAATCATCATTTTAAATTAACGATGTTTAGGTTTGAGGACAAAAAAGCTTATAAAATTAAAAGAACAAATGGAAATCTTATACAAAATTAAATTATCAAGGATTTTAAGAGAGGGAATATTGATTCCCCAAATCCATTCCCTATTAATGAGACTATAAAATAAAGGATGATTATATTTTATGCTAGATGGGATGAAAATACAGACGTTATTAAGAATAATGGTGTCTTTCTTTCTCTCCCTTGAGAATGTTGAAAGTCAGGTCAAAAAAAAAAAGAATGTTGAAAGTGATTTTTTAAAAAAAATAAAAGAAAATGTATTTGTGAATTATGATGGTCCATAGCCTGAATAGGGGAAAAAATTACAGCTAAGCCTAGTAAGTAGGCACTGTAGATGGTGGGAAGCAAGAAACTCCCACTTTCATAAAAGGAACACTCCCTCCCTTCTGATGTTTAAAGTCAATTTATTTGTCACTTGGACCTTTTCCCATTCATCTTTTTATTTTAGTTTTAATTGGATTTTATTCCTTTCAAATCATCAGATGTGTGTATATATGGAACCCATAAATAATCCTGATAATATGATAAAATTGTTTTATTAAAATTATAAATAGTTAAACATAGGGGAAAAAAGAGGAAAAATAACAAAAGTAATAGAATTTTAAAACAAAACATGAATTCCAATGAAAGTTTCATAGTTGATGCAACATTGTGAATGGTCAATTATAAAATAATTTGGCACAAAAAAGGAAAATTATAAAATAAGTACTCACTCCAATCGTAAATATAAAAACCTGTTTATAGTTATATAACATTAATGCAACTTTTATGTCATAAAACTAGGCCCATTTGACAAAAACCGTTTGGCTAAATTATATACAACCCCTGAACTTTGAATGAATTAGTTGATCATGATCTCCCTAACCTTTAAAAGTTTAATTTAAGAATCCTAATATTTTATGTTTTGTCTATCAATTCTTACACCGTGAACATAGCCATCAAAGTCAATGGTTTTTTTTTAATAATTTTTGTTATATACTGTGCCATTTAAAAAATAGCAGTTGCAATTTTCATTATAAATTTAAGTGTATTGTACTTTTTCTTTAAAAACATTTTAAATACTTTTTTTAAGTATTTTATATTTTTAAGATTTTTATTTAAAAAAACACAGTTAAATAAATAATTTAAATACTTCTTAAGGATATTGTAGTATTTTAAAATATTTTAAGTATTTAAAAAATAATTAAAATTAGGTCTGAAATGTCAAGTGTTATTTTTTAAATGCCACGGTATATAATAAAAATTATAAAAAATATAGTATTACAAAAACCGTTAACTTCTGTTATTTTAAAGATAGAAAATTGATAAACAAAAAATGAAATATTATGATTCTTAATTTAAACTTTTAAATATCATGGAAGTTATGTGCAACCGATCCAAAATTCAAAAGGTTTTATGCATTTTAACCAAAACTTGTTAGGTTCAAAACATCTTAGTGTGTGGGTGTATAATCTAAAAAAAAAAAAAACAATACTTTTAATGCTTATAGCTTTGTCAAAGTTTTAATTTAATCCTGTCAGTTCGAGAATTTATAATTGAAGTCATACTGTTTACAATTTTTTTTATTTATCCCTTACTGTTAAAATTATGAGTATATTGAAATTTATCATTTGTAGTACTATCATAAAAAAATATCATTACTTCAATTGTCTCTATTGGTTTATATATCATCAAATGTCAAAAAATAAAGATGGAGGGGAGACAAAGGTAGTACTAGGCGCAAATGCAAACCAGGTCATTGGAGCCACGAAGTTCTCACGTATGGTTTTTAAATTGCTAGAGTCTAAACTGAAGTAACACAAGAAATATATCACACACGAAATAAAAAGAAAAGAGAGAGATAGCCGAAAAACTCAACGATTATAGTAAAAAATAACCGAGGGAAAAACCCCTTATTTATATTGTCAAGTATAATGAGACGGAATTGCCCATTCATTTAGGAGATATTTCCAGCTTGCCCCCTCAATAATTAACAATTAGCCTAATTAATGTGATATCATTATCCTTGAATAAATCAAATCCAAATTTAATTTATATATTTTAATTAGGTGGGTTACCCTTTAAAATAGAGTATATTTCTATATATGTCGGTGATATGAAAAATGAAGATAGTGTGCGCGTGAGTGTGTGTGTGTACTTAGAAATTAGAATGAAACACAATTCGCTAAAATAATTTCGTATATCTCCTGTTTCCAACTTTTAAACCGATATCTCTTGTTTCCAACGAAATAGTAATCCTCCGAAAGGGTAAATTAAATATTGATGTAGCTAAAATGCATGGGAACTTAAAAAAAAAAAAAGAATCAAAATCTTGGACAGTTGTGGAGTACATGGACCCGTGTGCTTTGAAATAATTACTTAATTAAGTGGGTCATTATAACCTATTAATTAATCCCTCATACTAATCGCTTGTTTAAAATAAAGAAACAAAAAACAAAAACATGCAGGCTGAATCATCAAAACCATCCACATGTACATTTTCAACGGCCATGATCAGCCCGATCAAGCCGGCTTACATCTCGACACGTCACAATCATGGCGTGCTCATGGACGTACACCATTGTCACAGCAGGCAGATACTACCCCAAGAAATCATTAATTAAAACTTAATCAATTAGGACATTAATTAATTGTTCATTAAAGAGGAGTGGCAGCGAGTGATCAGCGACTATGAAGGTTGGCATTTTAAGAACCCAGCGAGTCATCTACAGTTAATATATTTATATATTAATTAATTAATATTAAAGGATGAGAGAGAGAGAGAGGCCTGCCTCACATGGTAGGATGCTTATGTGATTCATAATGGGAAGACGTAATGAATGTTAGAGTAATGGTAAAAGAATCTCACTACAATTTTGTTCCTTTCTGGCCTTCATCATTGGCCTGTCATGCACAAACGTGGAGCAATAATTTATCTCATTTCAATTCAATTCAACAACGATGTTATTTTGTGGTGGATGTTACCCTTTTCAAGAGTTATTTTGTCACACATGGTAAGAGATGCGATAACTCTCCCACAATTAAACAAATTGAACTCATTTTAATTACAATTCCTCACGATTAACTAAACTCTTCTGTCATAATAATGACGGGTGCTAGGAGCGCAGTTAGATATGCGTATAGTTAAGATAGAATGTTATTAATGGTTCAGATGTGAAATTTTCAACCAATGATTTTTAAATAAAAATATTTTTTTTTTGAAAAAAATAATAGTTAAGAGATAATACTTAGATTTCGTACACATTTAAATATTTTTTAAAAAAAAGTTAAAGTAAGAAAATTGAATCTAAATCATTTAAATTAGATTTGACCACTATGTAGTAGTGATTAGCTCTTAGTACTCATCATAGCAATGAGATTTTGAAACTAATTCCAAAAATATATTTTTTGAGTCATGCTCAGGAACATTTTTCTTATGAGTTATTCAACCACACATGGTAAGAAATGTGGTAACTCCCTAAAATTAAATAAACCATTTTTTTTAAAAAAAAAAGGAGCAGAGGGATTTCTAATAGGCAATTCTAGTAAAACGAGCTTTAGTCATTGTAATACCGGATCTCAAATTTGAGTCCATGTAAATGCAAAAGATATCTTTGGAAAAGCTATTCCTTATCAGACCCGATAATTTTCAAATATAACCCAATCAAATAGTTATATAAAAATGAGAAAGGAGGGGGAAAATTGGAAAGAAAATAATACAAAAACTCAGTAAAGGAAGATGGGGACAAACCTTAATCAAACGACAAATATTTTGAAACGAACAAGAAACCGGTGCATGCCATAAAACTGTAGATTTTGTGAGGGGGATATATATATATATAATTTAAATAAATGAATAGGAGACGTAATGGAGTGTTTAATGTCCACTTGCTTTAAGAATCCTTATAGAAATGGTCCTTGGCATAAACAAGGGAAATTGTCCAGCAACTTGACAAGTATATAATATATATATATATATATATATAATTTTTAAGGTTGTGAATAGTTCAAGTTGTGGCTAAATCTAGCAAATTGAAGCCAACAATTAATGCATATAGGACCATATTTTGTATCAACTTCATGTGACGATTTGTTGTAATTCAAATAAGAAGCATATAAAAGTGTCCCTGCTCTTTTCATATCTAACTTAAAATATTTTTCCCATATAGAAATAGAAGAATATTAAATTATTATTTTTAGTGTTTCAAAATCCATACAGGTCATTGATGTGTGTGTATGTGTGTGATCGACTATATATATAGTTCATTACTTATTACTTTTGACTGTAGTTGAATTCTGCTCCCTCCGTTTTCAAATTAAGTTTGGGTACACAAATCAAGAAAACTAATAAATAGCCTAAATTATGCTAGTTCATATCTTTAATATAAGAGTCATTTAACTTTTTGAGAACATTAAAAAATCTAAATAAATTACTTAATTATAACATATATTTTAAAATATTTATATGTATTATTAGATTATTTATCATATTATAATACTACAACAACAACTAAAGTTTTGTCCCACTATGTGAGGTCGATTAGATGGATCACACGCAGCTATTGTGCTATATGGTAAATCATATCTTTAGATATATTTTTAACCAAAAGATCTCCCTCTATAACTTTTTTGAGAGTGCGCTTCAGTCTTCCTCTACTCCTTTTAAGAAGATTCCACACTGTTTGATTTACACTCCTTATCGGTGCCTCTAATGGCTTTATCTAAATATATCCAAATCACCTCAAACGATTTTTCACCATTTTCTTCACGGTAACTGATACTCCAACTTGTCCACGGATTTGATCGTTACGAAACCTATATATTATAGTATGGTTACACATCCATCTTAATATCATCATCTTAGCCCCCTACTTTATGGTCATGTTATTCATTTAAAACTAATATTCACTACTATATAGTATTGTTGGCCTTACAGTCATACGATACAACTTTCCTTTTACCTTATTAGGTAATTTCCAATCTCAAATAACTCTAGTAGGTTAACTCCATTTTCTTCATATATTCATGTCATAAATGATTCAATAGAGTTTTACCTTAGCTGTTGGGAGCCTAACACAACCCTCGTCCTTTACCCAGGTTATAGGAAATAGCAATTAAATATAGGCGGAGTTTATATCATAATATAATAAGTTAGGTAAATTACTTTAAAGAAAATTGATAATTGATAAATATATTAATTAATTAGAGTTCAAAAAAAATTGATAATTGATAAATATATTAATTAATTAGATTCTTTAATATTAAAAAATGGCAATTGACTCATATTGATCACTGAAGGTAATATTACAATGCAATGATATATTATTAAACAACCTTTATTTATTATTTCTATTATTGAAGAATAAAAATATTGACATAATCAATACTTTATTAAAGTTCTGGCAATTGTTTGGCAACGAATTATTCAAAACCCCCCAAAATGACTATTGTTTCAAAACTGAGAGTATGTGCGTTTTTTTTTTTGGAGGGGGGTAGTTTCATTGTATTAAAAATCAAAATTTAGTTAAAATATTTACAAAAGACAACAAAGATATGTCAACTAGCTAGAAACTATTAAGTTTCTACGAAAAATGTCAAGCATTCTAATATAGAAAATGAAATAAAAAAATTAATTTTTTACCATCTTATTTAACCTTAAATTTAGTTAATATTTATTGGCTTGATAAGTTTTGACCAATTTAATTATTTTCTACTAATTTTTTTCTTTATCCAATTTTCAAGGTCAAACGGATCAACATCGTTTCATTCTTGTATCATAACTGTTATTATATATTTACGTCCCTCTGTTAGAAAGTGGCCCGATCCATCGATCTTTTTTAAGGAATAACTACCAAATAAAGCAAAACAAACTCTTCGTTAAAATTAATTAAAAAAGAAATGATGATCATCGTTTCATTCTTGTATCATATATTATATATATATATATATATTCTTCTCCGTTGAAAATTTTTTCTTTCAATCTTTTTTACAAGTAACAATTACTAAATTACGGAACAAAATGTTAGTTAAAATTAATTAAACGTAATTAATATATTAATGATGTAATTTTTTTTAAATATATTTTTAGGGAAAATGACAAGAAAATTACACTTGAATTAAAGGAACTCAAAAAGCTACCATAAATATCAAAAAGGACAAATTGCTACTGGGCAGCAATTTGGGTTATTGATTTTGATAAGAAATGACGAAAATACCCCTTTAAGCAATAAAAGATAAAAAGCAACGTAGCAGACAACAACATCAGGGACACGAGTTCACGTGTTGTCAATGCCAAATTCGTAGTTGTCAATAGTTACGCTATAGTTGTCAATAACTAGTTCGTTGTTGTCAACGTAGCAGACAACAGCATCAGGGGCACGAGTTCACGTGTTGTCATTGTCAAATTCATAGTTGTCAATAGTAACGTTATAGTTGTCAATACCCTGTTCGTTGCTGTCAACGTAGCAGACAACAGCATCAGGGGCACAAGTTCACGTGTTGTCAATAACAAATTAGTAGTTGTCAATAGTTACGTTATAGTTGTCAATACCTAATTCGTTGTGGTCAACGTAGCAGACAACAGCATCAGGGGCACGAGTTCACGTGTTGTCAATGCCAAATTAGTAGTTGTGAATAGTTACGTTATAGTTGTCAATACCTAGTTCGTTGTGGTCAACGTAGTAGACAACAGCATCAGGGGCACGGGTTCACGTGTTGTCAATGCCAAATTAGTAGTTGTCAATAGTTACTTATAGTTGTCAATACCTAGTTCGTTGTGGTCAACGTAGTAGACAACAGCATCAGGGGTACGGGTTCACGTGTTGTCAATGCCAAATTAGTAGTTGTCAATAGTTACGTTATAGTTGTCAATACCTAGTTCGTTGTGGTCAACGTAGTAGACAACAGCATCAGGGG
>QFDD01000257.1:0-53778 GCA_006871305.1 Vachellia collinsii | reverse complement strand
CACAGTTTCTTGGATTTGGTCACCTTACGAAGTCAAATAAATTATATTTCACCTTTATCTATCTTTATACTTCAAATACTATGAATAATTTTCTACACAAGATATAAACAATAAATGTTGTTCCAGATGAAAATAAAAATTAATAGATACTAGTATTATATATTGAACAACTTAATATTTATCATATTTTTTCTTTTTAAACTAAAAATATAACTGATCAATAATAAAGGCTAACTTCCTTCAATTTTTTTAAGAAAAAATACTAACACTTTTTAACAATGTTTATTTCATATGCGAAAATTAAAAATTGTATTTTCATTTATTCAGTCATAACACAAAAATCCTATAAATTATGCTAATTAAATTGAGTTAGTATTTCTAAGAATTTATAATGAATAAATTTTGCATAGCAGCACAAGATACATTGACTTCTCTATTCTTGGTTGGCATGACGCCACGTTAGCCTTCCCGTGGAGTATGGATGAGAAAAGCTGCATATGGGGCTATCATTCTCAACATATATTATTTTTTTTAAAAACAAATTAATTGTTCAAGAAACATTCAATTTCTAATTTAATATTATAATATAAATATGATTTATTGATTAAGTCTTTGATTGGGATTGTAGCAAAAGGTTAAATAGTTGACCATATCTTAAATCCCTACTACCTCCTAGTTCCGACCAAAGCAAGCATGACAAAAATCAACAAAAAAAATTCCTAATTTTAAATGGCAAAAATATCCCCAATTTATTCTGATAAGCTAGCAAATAGATTAACGCCCTTAAATAGGCAAAAAAAAAAAAAACAAACAAAAAAACACCGTAAAGTCAAAGATGATAACTTCGCATCCTTAACCTTGCTGAGTCATAGATAATAAATCTTTTAGAAAATCAACGATACTTGAAAATTATATATATACCGTTTTTTTTTTTTTTGCCAAAACATGACTGGAAGATAAATAATGGGAAAAAATAATGACATCTATGGAAATGTGCATCATTGAAGCTGGCACCTGTATATTTTGTGACTGCTATTAGTTTTCAAATTTAAACATTAAACTATAATCATAATTTAAAAAAAAAAATACTCCTAGCGATCTCCCAAAAACGTCATACCAATATAAATATGTGACTTTGAATAATTTGAATTTTTCAAGCATTTTAAATATTAACTTGTTAAATAATTTTTTGTCTTTTAGCATCACACAATATATTAATTATTTAAAAATATTTATTTTATCATTTTTAAAAATATTTTATTTATAAACTGATATAAAATTTAATTATTCAAATAATCAATTATTTTAAATAGTTTGTTTAACTTTCTTAACTTTTTAAATAAGTTAAGTAACTCTAATACTAAATACTAAATGTTTGATAAGACCTAACAATAAGTGCCCCCATTTTCAGTTTATGGTGGTCCATCCCTCCGCGAGCATTAAATGGCCAACTAAATCAAAGCTAAAACGACATCTTCCAAAGCAAAAATTGAAACTAAACGACAGCGATATTCATGTTCTTACCTGTCCCAAAACGGCCTGAGGAACTCTGCTCCTTAGAGCGTCCTCCAGCTCCTTCCCCAGCGGCGCCGCGCCGGACAACACCAACCGAATCGAGCTCAGATCGTAGTCCGCCACCATTGGATTCTTCGCCAACGCCAGCACCAGTGGTGGCACCACCATCGCCACTGACACCTTATGCCTCTGCGTCAGTTCCAGCAACGCACCAATCTCAAACTTGTGCATCAGCAACACCGCACTTCCCGCCCTCAGAGCACACAACAAGACACTGTTCAGAGAGAATATGTGAAACAGAGGAAGCACGCAAAGCAACACGTCCTCTGGTTTCAGATACAGGTTCGGATTCTCGCCGTCGACTTGTTGCGCCACACTCGTCGATAAGCTCTTGTGAGTCAGAACCACGCCCTTTGGCAACCCTGTCGTTCCGGAAGAAAACGGCAGCGCCACCGGATCGTCTGGGTCGATCTCCACCTCTGGCAACTCGTTCTCATCGGCTTCCGACACCACCGAGAAATGCATGCACTTCTCCGGCGGATCATCGACGGTGATCACCTTAAGCTGATCCTCTCCGATGTCCGCGCCGGCCTCATGGTCTCTGAGCTTGCCAACGTACATGGATTGCGTGATGATCAGTTTCGCGTTCGCGGCGTGGAACTGCTTGAAGATCTCATCAGCAGTATAAAACGGATTCGCCGTAGTGGCCATAGCGCCGATCATTGAAGCAGCAAAGAACGACAAAACAAACTCAGCACAATTCTGAAGCAGGATCATAATCACATCGCCTTTCTTGATCCCGAGCTTGGAGAGTCCGGCGGCGATCTTCCGTGAGTGCAGGTGAGCTTCGGCGTAGGAGTAAATCTTCCCGGTGGAGCCGACGATGAGACATGGACGATCAGCAAATTGAGCGAGATTCTCGAAGCAATAAGTGTGAAGAGGAAGATGGTTCGAAATAGGTATATCTGGTAATTTAGACTTGAAGATATGGGTAGTTTGAGGAGATGAATCTGGAGATTTTGCATCGTCATTTGAAGCTGGTTTTGTAGAAAGATCAGAGAGGTCTGGGTTTTGCTGGGATTCATTCAACATGATTTCAGTTGAAGCAGGTTTTGGAGAAAGATCTGAAAGGTCTGGCTTTTGCTGGGACTCAACAGAAATCATGGTTGAATCAAGCAGAAATGACGCGGAAGAGATTGAAGAGGAGGGCGATGGAAGGTAGAAAAAATTGAAGTTATAGCAAAATGCAGAAGGAGAATGAATTGAAATAAATACAATCGAGCAAGAAGTGAATAAAGAAATAAAATTAAATAAAAAATAAATTAAAATCCGAGAGTATTGGGGAGGGTGAGGAGGGAGTTAGGTGGAGGAAAGGAGGTTTGATATAAGAGAGAAAGGGAGGTTAGATGAGAGCACAAGCATGAAGTGCCAAGTCTCACGTTCAAAACCAAGCGTTCAAATTCTCTTCTCTGCCTCTAGCTCTCTTACTTACCTACCTAACCCATCTTCTGTCTTTTTCTTCCCCCCCCACTCACACCCTGACCTCATCTGACATTTAATTAAATTTAAAAATATTAAGAAATAAATCACTCATTTATTAGGAAAAGATTTCACATAACTATCGTCTGTTTTTTTTCCCATATTAGAGCTTAATATAACAGGAAAATTAAGAAATTGATAGCTTTAGTTTGCAAATCTACCATTAAGTATTTTGTATAGGCTTCTAAAGCTGACAACCATTTTTTAACTATAAAAGTACTAATCTAGTTTTATTTATAAATAACTTCTAACATGTTTTACTAAGATTAATAAAAACCTGGGTTTTATTAACTCTGTCTTTAAATTCAACAATTTTTTAACATTATTCCTATTTAATATTCACTATAATATATGGAAGCAAAGTCAATACATAATAAATGAAGAGTGAAATTGTATAATCACATGAAAAGTTTAATGAGGTGACTTATAAATAGGATTAAATAAAACACCATCTCTCTACTCTATAAATAGGACTAGGGATTACATATGAAAATTTTAAAATGGTGAAAAAAAAATAATTATAGCCATTGAGTCAACTAACATTAACTGTGTAACAAACATGCATGTCAAGAAAATGGTGTAAAAAAGTTTTTGAAATGATGCAAAATGTGTATATTTGTATTTTTGCACATTTTTGTGCAATTTTAAAAATTTAATGTATACTTTTGCATCCAAGAAAGTTTGTGGCATATGATGCCCTTGGCTAAATACTTTATGGGTAAATCTATACCTTAACCCAATTTTTTTTTAGTATGATTAAGAGACCATAGCATGTTGAATTTTCATTTTTATATATCCTATTAAATATTGGTTTGTCTGATACATTAATTATTTGGCTTTCTCTCTGTAAGAGTATTTTTTT
The DNA here is from genome assembly GCA_006871305.1 of Vachellia collinsii. NCBI lineage: Eukaryota > Viridiplantae > Streptophyta > Magnoliopsida > Fabales > Fabaceae > Vachellia > Vachellia collinsii. The sequence goes on along the minus strand of QFDD01000257.1, from coordinate 49,862 downwards.
TAAAAAAAAATATATATTTGTCATACAAATAAAAGAATATACAAAAGGTCGAGATAGAGAGATGAAGAAGATGAAAGAAAGTTGGAGGAGAGAATAAAGATGAGCTCTCATTCACTTCATTGTATTTCAATACTTTGTACATAATCTTTATTTATAGATCTACATTTAACTCTTAAAGTCTAATGCTATGATTACAATGTTATAAAAGATAATATAATGACAATAATTATTAGAAACTCCTCTCAAGTAATTCATTAGGAATATTCTAGAGTTTAGGCATTTAGGGGGAGAGAATCCTAAGATGAAACCAAATACTTTTATGAAAATCTACTCGTATATAATATTCACAACATTTCCTCATGAATGTTCATAAACAAATGTTGTGCCCCATAAAACCTTACTAGGAAAAACTTAAAAAGCTAGTGAAGGGAAAATAGTATACAATATATACTAAAGTTATTTTGTTAGAAACCTTACCAAGAAATTTAGTGAGACAAAACCTAGTTAAGAAAAAAAAGAGTATAGCACAATCTTTTTTCCTTTGAAGATAATATCACTCTCGTTTTTTCTCGTGATAATGACATCACTTTTACTCTCCTACTAACATCACGCTTTGTCTTTTTATATCAATAGAGTATACTAATTTCTCATCAAGTAGATAATTTATAATGTGTTTTAGAGCATATCTTCCTTTTAGATGAACTATGCTTGATACATTGTTGTCATATAATATTTGAAAGTCTATTCATCAAAGTCTTCAATATCTCTTCGGGATGTGCTAAATCTCAGTTTCACTATCCATTTGTATACATGTAGAAACCCAATTTTCTGAAAAAAAGATATAACATGCAATATGAAGAAATCATGTATGTTATGGTAGAATAAATATATGGGATTTCTATTATATTATATTCAATATATTATTGTAACCAAATTAATTATAGTAAACATTCACAACTTTCAAAACATTGAGGCATTTAATAACTCAATTGACAAAATAAAATGCAATATATACTATTTTTTTCAATATCTTCTTGAATCATGTATATGTACTCAAATTATTTTAATCAATATGACATTTTATGTATAAAACGATTTTTTTTTACATACTTTTAGCATAGCAAAAAACCCATTTCAAAGTATATAGGGCTGTTTAAAATTCTCTTTGGAGTTGAAACGGTTGCCTACCATTTAGCCTTACCCTCAAATTTAAGTTAAATCCATAATATCTTTCATGTTTTCCAGCTAAAGAAATGTAATCTAAGCTTAGTGCATGTTATACAACATGAAAATATCGCATTACAAGATAATTTATCATACAAGTTAGAACCACTTCGGATTGTAGGCAAAAAGATAAAGTAGCTCAGAAACAAAGTTATTCTGATGGTCAAAGTGTCAGGAAAAGGTTGACTCTAGAAGAGGCTGCCTAGAAAAGAGAGGATGAAATGAAGGAAAAGTATCTTAAGATATTTGAACAAGGTATGTTAAATTTTTTAGGACATAATTTATTTTTAAGGGGAGAGAAATGTAATATCCGTATTTCCTGTAATAGGAAATAAAGGCTAAACAAGTAATTAGTTAAGGGCCAGATTAATCAGTATAAATTATAAGGAACGTCATGTGTATATGTTAGTTGAGTAATGACAAAATGGTAAATAACGAGAAGTTCTATATAACTAAGGATATTTTGGTAATTTTTACCAAGATATCAAAAAATGGCCCCATAAACATAGAAATGAAGAGAATCATTCCTTGAATAGTATTTGAGGCAGAATTGATGTTAAAGTGATAGAAAATGACCCCAAATGGAATTTCCTGTAATTATTTAACATTTGGTTGATTAAGGAATTTTTAGCCAAATATAATTATTTATATTATCCAGAGGCCTTAAATAATTAGTTAAGAAGTGGGAAAAATAGGTTAAGAATTGTGAAAAATTATAAAATTGGTTCCAGGTTAAAGTTAGAAACAATTTGCTAGAACAAAAAGAAAAGAGCAAAAAATCCTAGAATTAGGGTTTTTAAAAGAAACTCTAGAAACGGCATTTTTGGAAAGAGAATTAAGTTGAGAAAAATCATGATCTACTGATTGATGGGAATTTTTAATGACCCTAAACTGATCAAGTGATCAGAGAATTCCAAAAAGCATTTCCAGTAGAGTGGACTCCACATATTTTAACACATGTGGTCTTGATATTTTTAAAGGATTTCAAGACACCATGAGACCTCATTTTCGGCCCAGCAAGAAGGAATAGAGAGAGAGAGAGAGAGAGAGAGAGTGTTGTGGGGTTCCAAGAGAAGGAGAAGAGGAATATCAAGCCAAAATCTAAGGTAAAAATGAGTTTATGCCATTAAATCTTCTATAGAATCAGATTCTAAGCCTCTGTCTTCTATTTAATTAGTTTATTTTCTTGTGTTATGGTGTTCTTGAAGAGAAGAGGAAGGGTACCTAGATACCCTAGTGAGAGAAAGTGAAGAGGAAAGCAAATTGGAATAGGCAAGTGATTAAATCAAACTCTACTTATGATTTTGAGATTGTTGATGGTTGGATTGTGTTGGTTGTTATTGTTTTGAATTTTTGGTTGACAAACCCTAGAGGGAAGTAATAGAACCTAATATTTATAGTTGTTTTCTTGAGTATTTTGTAGTGTGTCATAGTACCTTTACCCTCATTTTGCATGCATTTATATCTTTCTTGATTATATTGATTTATGTGTAGCACTTTGATGATTTAAGGGTAAAAATGGGTCATTTATCTCTTCTAAACCGTAATGCCTTAATCTTTAATGTGTTTAATTTTTACAAAGCTCTTTGCCTTTGTTTGTAGACACTTGAAGGAGACTTAAAGACTTAAGATTGAGCATTTAAGGAGCCATAAGATCAACAAGAGTCAAAAATAATCCCAGGAGCCCTTTGCCACCATAAGGTTGCGACCTCATTGTCTTAGGTTGTGACTTGGATATATTCTAGGAGATATGCATTTTGCGCTAGGTCACAACTTCAATGGTCTTAGGTCGTGACCTCAATTTCCTACATAGCGACCTAAGCGCGTATTAGTGAACTATACGTTTTGTATTAGGGTATTCACCTGCTACATATGCGAGGGTTGTAGCCATGAAAAGAGACGCCCCCATTCTGCAGATTTGCGGAGGTGTCTAACACCTTCTCTCAAGCCTCCATTCATTCTATGCATCACCTTCCACTTTGCTCCATTTTTCCACCTTTTCTATAATTCTAAACCGATAAATCACTTTCACCACCTCCCTCTCCATTCTTTCATCCCCCATTTTGGTTTCCCTCATTGCAAAACAAATTTGGAGTGATTGCAGCAAGTGTGGAGCTATAAGAGGCTAAATTCCGTAGTCTCTTTGTGATGGAGGGCAAAACTTGAGCTCATTAACACATTAGGGGAGTTTTCTTAGTCTAGACTAATGTTTGAACATTTATTGGATGTTTCTAGATTTAAGAATTTCTACTGCTATGTAAACCTTGATTATCAATTGGTAAATCTTGTTATTAGACTATATGATTGAATTGGATGCTGTTTTATGTTTGATATTGATTGATTCTCAGTGATTATTGAGAGTTAATTAGTTTACTGAGTTTCCGTGGTTGTGATTGCATCCATTGAAGCACTTGCATCATTAATTCAATTGCACTCTAAATGGTTTTGAACAATGTTTTTAAAAGTATTAATTAACTTTGATAAAAGTAAGTTTTCACTAATTAGAATATTGGATTTGAATGATTGCTTGATGTTTTATTTCTAGGACATATAAAGTTGTGAACTCCCATATTATTTTTAAGAGCAATGATAGTCAACTTTCCATCACTAAGGGTCTAACTCATCGAAGTTCACTTTTAATCCAAAACATTATTCATTAATTCAAAAGATCAAGAAGTCTAACTTCTTGCATTTTCCTTTAATTGCACCATTCTTTTAAAAACCAAAATCCCCCTTTTCACCGAAATCAACTTGTTTTTTATTGTCAATTTAGACCAGGTTTTCCAATAGAAGTGCTCATTGAGAAAAACGATAAGTTGTATCCTATACTACATTATTTTGTGCAATCTTATTTTGAATGAATTAGAAGGTGACATTTTAGTCCGATCAGGGAGGTGCTGCTTGATTTTGGTTAAGTATGCGGAAGAATTATTTTGAGTTAAATAATGTTTAGAAAGTTAATTAGAAAAAAGAATATGCAAGTGCATTGAAAGAAATCATAAAAGTCGCATTTTTCTCCCTAGAAAGTATTTTCACCTTGTGCTGGAAATTTGGGAAGGAAGTGGATTTTGATGCTTCCAATGATTTAGAATGGAAAATTGTATAGGGTACAAGTGAAAAATAAATGTGCAAGCATTAGGGTTAAAAATGGAAAAGTTAGAGTTTAAGAACCCTAAATTGGAAGAGAAATTTGGGTTAAGTTTAAGGTATTATAATACATGTCAATGGTTGGTTATTGATGGGGAATGCATTATAATATTGTGTAGACATTGTGAATTGCAAGAAAAACATACAAAGTTTGAACGACTAAGAAGAATTCAAGTGTAAAGAAGGTTACACATAAGAGGTAGCAGAATCTTTAACTTGTGCATTTACATTGTCCTCGATTGTTATTTATATTTATTGCTATGATAATGCTAAGTTTTGTGATGTGTGAACATGTAAACCCTTATTTGATTATATGCCTTGGCCATGCGCAAGTTTATGTTATTAGCATGATAGTAAAGTATGTTCTAGTTCATGCATGTTAATGTGCTAGTTAGTGACTATTGATATTGAGATTTCCATAAAATCTCATTCTTTTCATTAATGAAAACCTATAGGCCAAAGTTCATCCAAAGGAAAAGGCAAGGAGGTGGAGACTTAAGGTGAGCATATGGCTTCAAGTTGGCATGTAATGCATGAGAATGTTGAGAAATGTTGTAATTAATTTTCATATGCATTCCCACATACATGTGCATTTTACATTCATAGAGTTATAATTACAATTTACATTCTTTTGTGTGGGATGAATGTACCGATTTTATTAAATGCTAAGAATAGTTGTTTTCATGATAGGCCCTCCACAAAAACCATTCCATGAGGCATGCATGGAAATTCTTACACGTGCATGCTCTTTTTTTAAGCTTACACTTCAATTCAAAGGCAAAAATTGACAATTGAAGACAATTGTTAGATCAAAATATACAGAGACCAAACCTGAAAAGACCTTTTTATAGCTTGAGAAACTTCAGGGACAAAATCAAATTGAGAAAACACCAAGGTCCAATTAAGGTCTTCAAATGTAGAGCTAAGCCTCTCCTGAAAGGGGTTGAATCAACCATAAATATGCATACAAGAATAACATGCAGAAAACAAATTTATTAGTTATAAAACTTTAAATGGTCTTTCTATGTGAATTAAGTTTACTCCTAAAGGTTCTTAAGATATGTAAATAACAAATCAATGCAAAACTAAATGTTGTGAAGTTGGTGTGCAATACAGGGGAGTCTATTTTGGGAAGAGGTATATCAAAATTGAAAATTACAGCCATTACTCCTTTTAATGGTTAGTGTGGCATAAAAAGTCAGCACTACTTTATGAAACAATGCTCTTAGTTTTAGGCTCTCAGCCATTTGAAGTGGATAACTTATATGTTGAATCATACAAATGAAAGTTCTCCTAAAAGTTAAAAATGATATTATTTGAAAGCATTATATGATAGGGATTGTGGCCAAGTTGCTAAGGCATCATCTATTTGTAAAACTTTTGTTTGCCATTTTAAATCTGACAAGTTGCTATATTGGTGCTCCCAAAACAATTGCAGTGAAACTTTTCTTAAACAATGTCTTATTTGTTGAAATAGCTCAAGTCATGCATTAGAAAAGGAATAAAACATGCATAAGTTTTAATCAAAAAAGTTGAAACCCAATAAGAGTAATGATACTGGTCATGGCTTCATGAGTACCTCACCGAACCTCCCTATTGAAGTCTAGCAACAACTTCTTATACTCAAATGCCTGCATAAGAAACACTTCAACAGTCAAGTTGATCAATCTCACTATCCAAATATGAGGCAACCAATAGTAAGGCATGGAAGTTTTGGTTTTGCTTAATCATTTACATTGGGGAACAATTGGGACAATGTCCTTTGCAAAATTTTGCTTAAGCAGCTCAGATAAAGATGCCAATGCTTTAAGCTATTAATGTAAAAAATAATTAGAAAAAGACCAATGAGATGATAGTAAATGTTAAGATACCTTGAAAGAAAAATTTAATGATACTACTTAGCCTTACCACATGTTAGGTGTGGAAGTGGAGGAGTAGGAAACTTGTCCCACTGATGGCTTCTTGTTCGATTGGTTTCTGAGAGGGAAGCTCCAAGGATTCAAAATTAGGAGAAAGACAAAGTTGAAAGTCATGTGAGAACAATTAAACAAAATCATAACTCTAGTCAACCCCTTCAATACCTTCACCACTATGAATGAGCTTGTCGAATCCAGTCTCGATGTAGGTTCATGTAGGAACAATACAATCAGAGCATGGATTATATCAATGTTGATGACGATTTTAGTGGCATGCCTTTGGTCCAGCTGGTCGATTAGAGCTTGTACTCACATTTTCTTCTGGGATCTATAGAGTTTATTTTGTGTGGTAATTAGAATTCAGCTGTGAATATCAAAGTTTCTTTCACCATGACCATTGAAAATGACTAAAAAGATATTCTGAATTGAATATATGCAAAAGCAAATATAATAACACCCGCAAATAAATCAATACAATTTATGAAATAGAACAGAGAGAAAAGATATTCCAAATTTGTTAAAATGTAGAAAAAAATAATGATTAACGAAGTTGTGATCTCAGTGAGAAGGGCGTTGCTGATAGGAGGCCCTTAGAAATCTGTCTCAACTTCAAAAATGTTCCTCTAGCTTTCGCTTCTAGCCTTTACTCTCAGCGAGACTCTAATCTTGGCACTTCCACTTTTGGCCCACTTTCTCAGCCCACACTGTCTCCCCTTGAAGATTCTTGACCGAAGGTGGGATGAGACGAGATGATTTGGGAAGCTCCAAGGGGAACTTACCTTTCTTAGCAAACTCGGCAAGAACATAAGTGTCACGCTTAGTGGCGGCTCTAATCTTGGCTTATGAAGCTCCATAGAAAGTGAATGGGTCTCTCACAGAGACTATGGGATGGAAATGTGAGAGAGACAAAGCCCATGGAATGAGAGGACATGTCTTGGAAGAAGGGCCTCTTGGGTAGAGTGAAAGATGAGCAAAGGAGTTTAAAATTTGTGGCAGTGCTTTTTGAAATTATTTGTTTTGGAGTGCATTCCATGAGTTTCCTTATTAACAGTTATTTTGGTGGAAGATTTTTTAATGTTATATTGATATTGATGATTGATATAACAATTATTTTAGCATTTAAAAGTTATTAACTATTACATAAGAGGTTTTTTTTTTTTGAGATATTCAATACTATATATTGCATTCTGTTAGTAAACATATTAATAAATATGTTACAATCCAATACCAACTCCTTAAAATCTAACAGACAATATTTATCATTACATAATAACCAAAGTCGCTTAGGTTCCTCTGCATAAAGACCTAACTAGTAAAGACATGGATTTGTAATAAAATCCTCATATTTAATAAACAAAACTGCAGATCTTAGAAATGAGAATAATATGAAAAGCTTATTATTTCCGTTGAAATGATCTGATGTAAAAGAGAGAAGCCATTCCCCTCTAAAGAAAATTTCCATGGTAAACTTGATCCTTTGATTATTCTTGACTTTGACCACAAATCAACTTGTTGCCGTGAACAATTAAGAAATGATACATTTGAATTTCTCATACTTGTAGATGTTTCATGTTGATATCATGAAAACAAATTATGATAATATGACATAGCAAAAGAAATTCTTTTAATCCCTATAAGAGGAGAAACATCTTCATTTGACACCCTTTTCTTATTACAAAAAAACTAGATAAAATAAAGGGTCCAACAAAGTTGCTAAGCAACATGTACTTCATTATGCTTCAATAACTTTAATAACCATAATTTGAGACCACTATGAGGTATCCTCAAATTTGAACCAAACCATATTACTCTAGACCACAAACAATGAAAGAACAAATGCTCACATGATTCAAGTACGCCTTTACAAAAGAAGCATTCCAACTCTACCATAAAATGATGGTTCTTTAAAACTTCACACGTAGGCAATGCATTCAAGATCAATGTCCACAAGAACAACACCACTTGGAGAATAAGGTTTAACATTGTCACTTGCTTTCAAAATGATTTATAATCAAATGGAATTGATCTTGACACTATGATTAAATATTGATAACCATCACCAACAGTGTGGCTGTTTGGGAATGACTTATACAATTGTAGAATGCATTCCCTCGTACATAAGTCCATTTGCATTTTGGTTAATGTTTGGAAAATAAACTGTGACAAATGCATTTGTGAAAACGGTGAAAGTGAGTTGCGAATGCGTTTTACCTTGTGGGTAATTAATTTGCTGTACGGGAAGTGGCAGCTTTGCAGGAGGTGTCATGCAAAAGTTACTTCCTGATTTTATATTTGCTAAATGTTTCATATAGGCAAGGTCCCGTAGGAAACAACCCCCAATTAATGTTTTGTTCGGTGTCTTTTTTTCTGTAATTATTTTCTTTTATGTACCAAGTCAAGTAAGAAAACGTTAAGAAAATTTCCATGTTTTTCTAATTTTTTTTCAGCATAAACTAAAGGGAGAATGACAGAAAAAATATTTAAAATGTAAAAAGATAAATCAGAATCCCAATTTGTTTAATTCCTATCAGACCCAGTGGACCAAACAATGATATTGAAATTTGATGAAAATACAATAATGCCTTGAAATGAGACTCCATTTAGCAAATGTAGATTGCAACTTGCTGAACCAATTTGTGAATGCGTTTTTAATCATTTTATATTTTTCCTAATTTTGTCAAATATATAAAATAATACATATGTATCAATCATGATCATGCCCTTTTAAATAATTTTCCTCCGAAAGTCACTTCTCCAACATTTATCCAAACATAAATACATTCTACCAAAAGTCATTCTGAATCTAACATATCCAAACATAAATGCATTTTACCAAAATGCATTCTGGCCAAAACTCCTTCCAAAATGCATTTTGGTAAAAGTCATTCCCCAACGATTTTTCAAACAAGCTCAGTATACTTTCCAACCACATTACCCTTCCAAATAATTTTATCACCACCATTGAAAAGAGAGAAAGGAGTGTTAAGAATTGTTTTAGCCACCTCCCTATCATATATGGAACAAACTAAAGTTCGATTCCAATATTCTCTATTGTGCAGTAACAAATCACATATCGAGGATAGAGTCAACGATCTAGGACACTGTATTGTCCACCATAAGTGACTAAAGAAGTTAATAGAATAATCATTACCAACAAACCAGGAGAGATGATCTAAAATCAAATTTTTCACTCCAAGACTATCTTTCCACATTTTAGACTGAAGGGATCGTGATACAATAATTCCATCATCCCTAAGATCCATATATTTTGATTTCAGAACCAATCTCATTAAATAATCTTGCAGAGAAGACAACATATGCCAAACATTATTTGCAAGTAAGGCCATGTTAAAATCATGCATTTTCCTAATGCTCAAGCCCCCCAACTCTTTAGGCAAACAAATCTTATCCCAACTCAGCATGTGCATTCTCCTACCATTGTCTTTATACCCCTTATCTTTTCATAAGTTACCCTCTTCATTAGCGCATGATATAGATATGAAGATTGCTGATTAGTAATATTTAACAGATTTTTGGTTCAAAAACCATTAAATGTTCTGAAAAATATTTAATGGTTATAAACAAAAACCGTAAAGTATAGTCGTATAGAGCCTAAAAACTTGAAATATTTAGCCTTATTTTAAGCTTGTATAAAATAACCATGAAATATTTAGTCTCATATACTTCATGGCTATTAGTAACAATCATGAAGTATTGTTACATTGATATACCGATTTTGATTTGGTCATTTTGCTGTAAGAATATTTATGGTTGTTATTTAAGAACTGTAAAATATGCCTATATCCTTCACAGTTATTAGTAACAACCATAAAGTATTCTTGGTATATTTCATGGTTGTTACTAATAACCCTGAAGAAAAGGTAAGCAGATGTTTTTGTATAGGGGGCTGATGAGCAACCCCCCTGCATTACAATACATAAACAAGTATACCAATTCAACAGCAAGGTAAACAACACCAATTTAACCAAAAACAGAGCCAGATTATATACCTAAGTAAATAAATGAGAAAACATCAATGATTCTAACAATTCTTATCAAAATGTACTATATGTGCATTCTAATTTCAATTCTATATGAATCAAAAGGCCACGAAAAATAAATCCAAAATTGGACAAGTACCTATGAAATAAAGTCAAGAAAAAAGTAATGTACAAAAACTAAAACAAAAATATCTAAATTCTCGGTGCAATGACTCATTGTTGCTAGATAGTCATAGCCAACTCTTCTATGACTTCTTCCACTTGAGCGGGTGAATATTGCCCACAAGAAGTGTCATCTAAGTGCTGTATGCGAAAAGAAACTAAATCAGTATATATACACAGAGGTAACCTAAATTTAATTTTAAACTTTTTAAATTAAATTGAAATTTTTGAACTTGAAGACATGCATGCACACACACACACACCTTGGTATGAATTGTGTCGGGATTGTGGGTGGGTATGTCTTTGATGAACTTCATGACACAGTACCATCAAGTTGTAGTGGACACTATAAAGAAAATATTTGCTTGAATTGATAATATAATGGCAAATATAATAATACATATTATTGTCTTTCCCGGATTCAAAGGTACTGCCCTTTGGCCTTCATTTATGGAGTAGTACCAAACTGCTTTGGCAAAAAATAAAAACTAATGATTGATAAAATTTAAATAGGAACCAATTAAATGATATATAAACAAAATATATTCAACTAACCTATTGAATATGTCAACCATTTGTGGTTGATTGCTTGGTTTCCCACAAAGAAATTCGAAGTATCAAATCTTTTGCTTGAAGGGATTTAACATAATGAGCACCCAATGTTCTCTAAGTACATAACACAATGAGAACAATTAGCAACTACTAACAAACAATTAAATTTAAGAAAATTGAGTACCATACTCACCCTTGGCAGTAAGACACGAAGAAGATAGTGTCATTCTTCTTTGTTACCCTAGCAATGAAGTAATCTGTCAGTTCCTTGGCTCTCCACTCAATGGCCTCTATCTTTAAGCCTTCAGTGTGGCCGGAAAATATATGGAGGCTAATGAATATGAACTTCTCTGAGAAGCCTCTTGGGGCTACATATTGCTTGTAAAGGTGCCTTAAATGCAGGATCAAACAAATCGGTATAATAAATGTTGAGTAGCTAAGTTATCAAGCTAGGTTGAAGAAATATCTTATATAAAAGTCGCACGTATAGCAGTGCTTGCCATATCATGGGTGAGGACTTTTTTTAACTATTTATCTGTGAATGAAGTCCTCCTAGGGATGGTCGTATATCTGCGGCTCAATAACAATGCGCACCATATAGCCATCCCATTCCCTATTTTTTCCTCCAAAAAAATCTGGAATCTTGAAGAAACCGGTTGAGGCTCAATGGGTTGCTTGTGAACATGACATTGAAGCATGGCTGGACTGATATCCCACGGTGCTGCTCCTCTTCCTCTTAACATGAGTAACTTAATAGTTAGCCAAATAAAGCTTATACATAATAATTAATCGGGCACAAGAACACTTTTTTTCTTTCTTTTTTGTTTTTTTTTTTGTAAGAAAATAAGAAGGTCATACCACACAACAAAGCTCAGTATAACTTGTCCCACTGTCTCTCCATTTGGGGTGGGCACAGGAAGGGCATAGTTGGGGTCGTTGGTGGTCTTCAGGTCTATCCTTGCATAATTAGGAGGAAGAAGAGCGTTATGTATAAATGTCTCCTCCTGTATGTTGTACCTACATTCCTTGACTAGATTGTCAACTTGGATCACACATGGAACACACACACACACATCATAGTGTTTGTTAAATGGAAAAGGGAAAATTAACTTGAAAGTCCTCAGTTTTGAATCAGGTTCCTGAGCCTTTTCTTTTCTTTTCTTTTTTTCCCCTTTTTAACCATTCGATCTGTTAGTCCTAGGAGTTTAGAATTGTTAATCGTACAAGGCAATGAGGGCGTACTAATAGACTGAGCTTAATCCAACCAAACTTGAAGATACTGTCCAGGTAATGTCACACGTTACAAGATCGTCGATGAGGCCACGTTAGAATTACTAGTCTTCAATGCTCAGAATTGGAGAAACTCAGTTAATCATAGTCTGATTCTTTCTGATGCGTAGGATCCTCTTATAAGAGGCAAGTGCAGTATACTTTGAGTATTTGAAAACGAGAGAAAGATATTATAAGGTATCTAACTTCTTCCAGTCTTCCACCATCACCCCAGTTTCAGACCAGACCAATTCTCGTCTTCCTTTTGTTCATTCCTCAATCAGCATCTTAAACTTTTCCACCATTTCTCTCCCAACCGGCGACAAAAAGATGTTACCGATTTTTTGCAAAATTGTTTGAGCCTCTTTTATTCTCCCAGACTCACCCTCCTGAATTTTCTCTCTCTTTTTTTTTTCAACTCAGCAAATTATCCAGACTAAATCATAACTCATGCCCAAGCTATGTTGCCACAAATAGACGATGGGGTTACATGTGTTGTAGGAAAAACTTGTGGCGCATATGTGTGGTGTATCGCACCTTTAAACGATAGCGAGCTCTTCCAGAAAAGCAAAACGAAAACAAAAACAAAATTTGACATTCCAACCATTGTTTCCAGCTGATGACTCGCCTCCTCGAACCCAAATCCTTGGGCATTCCAGCAAATTATCATAGGACTCAAAAAGCCTCAAAAAAACAAGGGAAAATATCTATAATGTCTCATAATGCTACACTGAGTACCCTCAAGTTGTTTACAGTGTTGACACCCTTGTATTGTATGTTTCATTTTTCAACAATTATCAGTATGGATGAGAAATCACTACAAAGTATTGCAACAATCACAGTTACAAAGGAAGAAACTTAAATTGCTCCTTCCAGTTTTTAAGCTTACTGCAGTGATAATACCTACCAAAAAGATAAATATATTTGACGGGCAATTAACCCACGTTTTGATTCAATGAGTTGTTTGGTGTTTTCCTTCCGTCAGGGGTGCCCTCTCTTCCAGCGGCTGGCCGAACTTGAGCCACTATTGTTCACTGGGGATGCATGGCCTCCAAACTGTTTCATTGCCCACATCCATAAGGGCAATGCCCTTCACCGTTAACTCGGCTCTAATGTTATCGCTCTTGGAGAAGTCCTTATTAATCCTCGCCTCAGTTCTCTCTTCTATCATACGCTGAACATCATCTTCAACTAGTCCAGCTCTGTTCAATGCCTTATCCTTCAACTGCTGCAGAACCTGTTGAATAAATGAAGTCTTTCCAAACTCAATCCATAGTGGTCATCCTAATGAATGGTCAACTCTTCGGGCAATGCATTATACGTAATAAACAGGCATATAATATGTGCAGAATAATGTCACCTCAGCATAGGAAGAAGGGGGCAACAATCCCAGTATCTCCAAGACTTGTTTAACTTCTTTCTCTACTGCAGTTAGAGATTCCAACAATTCTAAAAGCTGCTTCTTCTGTATCTTTTTCTGGATAGAATCAAGAATATATATTCCATAAATGCCAGACACATGAGACACAGCATAATAGGAAAAGATACGTAAAATCTGGGCATACAAGAAACTGACTTTGAGCACATACCTTTAGCATCTTCAAAGAACTGTTGATGAATTTCAAGGCCTCTTGGAAAGCCCCAGTAAGTACTACTGGCGTTTGCAAGTCATCTGACATTTTCTCCTCGAACTCCTCTTGCATCTTTTTAATGCAATTGAAGGCAGCGTCAGCAACTCGAGGTCCCTTTTTATTCTGTTCAACACCTCCTTCTTGAAACGATGATAAAGCAGATTCACAATCTTGAAGGGTCTAACCAACAACAAAAAACAAGATCCTTCCCATAGTTAGGAAAAGAGAGAATAATAATTATCAAATCATGTGCATAACTTCATTCCTTGTCATGTCTTATCCCCGTTTCTAGTATGTATAAATGAAAATCATATCTAAAATCAAACTTGTATCGGCAATGAAAAGCAATTCAGTCAGAGCATAATCATTGACAAGGCAGCAATGATTATCTTATTCCTGCATAAGCCTGCCACCAAACCTGAATAAGCACAACTCTTTTGTGCCACCAGAATACCATTTGTACTGTTTTAATTCATTTTACACAAGCAGTAATCGCATGTTACCAAAAATGTAAGATACATCATTCCTCAGGTAGGCCATCAGAATAATCTAACACAGAAAAAAGGTAAATAATGATATCATAGAACATAAGTAAATATTCCTCCTAGAAAAGATAAAGCAATTAAGAGGGGACTATTAGCACTTTAATTCAAATAAGCAACTTACACACCGGTCATTGAAAACCTAGGGTATAAAAATCCAAATCGTTCACAGACACTAAATGTATGAAAATGTAACCACAAAGACAAACAAATTACTTCCAGATTAAATGCGAGGAACTAGTAAACTAGGCACAGACAAAAAGTTTCTAATAAAGATTATTCAAGGGTTCCTTACCTGATATATATAATAAATAGCATCTGATGAACTTTCTAGTTGTGAGACTGTGTAATTTAAAGGAGATTTGTAATGAGCACTAATCAAGAAATGTCTCAAAGCAATTGGATGATACCGTTCAGTGATCTGCAATACAGGGGAAAAGAAATTGCAAGACATCTTTAATAAGATTCTACCATGTAGATGCTCCTAATAATACATGCAAAATAGTAATTAACTATAATTTACCTGACGAATAGTGAAGAAGTTTCCTAAGGACTTTGACATCTTCTCATTATTATTAGTGACATGACCATTATGCATCCAATAACTGATTTTGCCCTCTTGGCATGCAGCCCAACTCTGGGCAATTTCATTCTCATGATGTGGAAAAATTAAATCAATACCACCACCATGAATATCGAAGTTGAAAGTTAAATAGTGAGCACTCATTGCACTGCATTCGATATGCCACCCAGGTCTTCCAGGACCCCAAGGGCTGTCCCAACTTGGCTCACCAGGCTTAGCAGACTGCAGTTATTACGTATTAGGAAATATATATATATATATATATATATAAAAGATAGCAACCAGAATCTATTACATGGTAAACGATAAAGGTCCTCCCACCTTCCATAATGCAAAGTCAGCAGGATGACGCTTCCTTGAGTCTACAGCCACTCGTTCTCCAGCTCTATTGTGTTCAAGCTTTTGTCCTGACAAACAACCATAGTTTGAACACTTATCAACAGCATAGAAAACGTCCCCATCAACTTCATATGCATAGTCATTCTTGATAAGCTGCACAATCAAATGCCCTCAGTTATATATTAATTCCTGGAAAGTAGAAGACAACAAACCACAAGATATTTAATATCTGCGCTTGCACTTTGTCATGCTTCTTTGCTTATTTCCATATCATTCTAAAACTCAATGTAACGTATCACAAGTACAGGATTGAGGTTCAAACACAGCACAAGTATGGGATATACAAAATTTTTAAGGGCATGAGAACAGGTGATGCAATATATGCTGTTTTATAATCTGAATATTTTATAATACATAACAATTCTTACAACAATAAGAATATATAACAAAAATTATACATACATATATATGTTAATATATCATGAACCAAGACCCAAAAAAAAACCAAGTTTCATAATATAAGCTCAAAGTTAATGTAACTTTTGATAAGACCCCAAGTGGGAAAATAAAAGGATAATCTATAGGAAGCTGGAGTAACTCGCAACTTTCTAATAGCCGAAGATAGATATTTATTGAGAATAAGTTAGGCAAGTATCTCACTATACACACTCTCAACAGCTAACAAGAGGAGAATATCCAATTGAATCAATCAAATTATCTGTTTATTTCTCAATGTCTTAGCTTCTCAGATGACCACCCTATTTATAGAGCTGGAATACAATTGAAATAAGCAAATAGAATCTAGATAATCCCTAAGATCATGGAAACTGACCCCCTATAATTTAGGCCCTCTAACTAATCACTTGGGAAACAAGGACCTAAATATTTAAAATAAAATACTTGACTGAATACACAATCCTAACACACTCTATTTGCTTGTAAACCTGTGCAGCAATAAAACTAGCAACTAAAAATATTAGAAAATATAATCAGATTAATTAATTCAATTCCACAAATTTACTGCACATGACTTCATTCTTGGTACTCTATCAATTTAATTAAAATCAAACAACAGCAAAAGCAATGCAGGATATTATAGCTGTGCACACAACTCTATGTCTTTTTTCCCCCAAGTAGAGATAGAAAGGTTGAGTTTCAAATCACCAAATCAGAGTTTGTTGGCCAAAACTACATTTCCAAATCAAGATAGAAGTTTCCTCAAGGTGGGAGAATACAGATAAATGCCAAGTAAGAATAAAGCTTGAGTGTTTCCGTACCCACCTTCATAAAATAATCAAGAATCAATGATTCCTTCTAATATGGGCTCAAAGAGTTCATACAATTTCATTAACAGTAAAGATATTTAGACATCAACCCCTCCAGCAGCCAAATATTTCAGTGTACATACAGCTGCTAGCCATTTTCCATTTGTTATATTTTTCCCTTTTAAATTCATTTCCAATTTGGTTTTCTTCAGAGACAAACTGTAAGATTGAACTATCAGACAGCATATTAATTGCACGAAGATTATATAAGGAAAATCATAATATGGGACCAAATGAGAAAAGATTCAAAACTATAGGCACACAAACCTGCAACAACATCAGGCACCATCCCACCTATGATGTTGATAAATAATATAAAACGGAAAATGCAAGTATATTGCAGTTTTATCAACGCAAAAGGACAGGCAACAAGAAGAAAAGTCAAATGTGTTGTTCAGCCTTAAGAAACCAATCTAAGATAAGATTATAATAGTGGTAACATCAAACCTGACTTATCATGTCCTTTATCTGTTCCATATGATCAGAAACTCGAGGTTGATGTGTTGGAATGAGGCACTGAAGATCACTCATATCAACAATATATTCTTCACAAAAGCGGTTGCTTAATTTCAAGGGATCTTCACCAATTTCATTTGCTCGCTTAATTATCTGCAGCAATTCTAATATTAGTGGACTAAAATGAGCATTGAAGGCTTGGTTCTACATCAGGAATGAGACAAGAAAACCCAAGTTAGAATTTATAGGTTCAAGGCCTCCAGTCTACAGGAAAAACATTGTGTATGAAACTTCTGACAGCAAGAGTTACTCACTTTCTAAACAGGAAAATTCACATTGTAACAAAAAATGATGACGAGAGGAAGAACAAAAACAATTTGAAAAATTCATTTGAAATATACCAAGAGTTTTGATGCAATTGACATATTTAGAATCAAACAGCAGGTCAGTTACACACTGTAAAATGGCCAATATATTATTAATATATAAAGCTACATAGTGAGAATTATAACAATAAAGAATTCAGTGCTAAATACCTATTTGATTCCAGTGTAAAGGAAATTTATCACTATAAAAATAGTAAACAAATGTTTCATAGCAACGGAAAGACAGAGAAAGAAGCATATGCTTGCAATCATAACAAGATAAAGAGCAATCGTGGACATAAGAAATAAACAAGAATTTATCTTAAAAGCCTGAAAATAAAGTCAAGTTTCGAATATTTGGAAGCATTAGAAATCTTGTCAACATCCAGAGACCAAAGAATGGAGTAGAAAACTTCTATTTGAATCATCTATTAACACAAGCTTATCAAACCAACAAAACATGATACTCCATCTCTAGATTCAATCACGCTGATTCAATGAATCCTATCCAATGACAAGAGGATCATATTGGACAATTATCAAACCATTAATCATATATGTGGTCTATTACTTTAGCTTAATATGTTATTGTCAATATATTTCAGGAATGTAAAACAATATGGGCAATGCACCCATGTTATCTAGTAATTCTTTTTTTTTTTTTTTTATGCCCGGGGGGTGGGGGAGCAATTCTCTATATGACCATACGCAATTTGCACCCATGCTGGCTAATTTTTTTAATATATATATATATATATATTCTCATACTTTAATTTTATAATCATATCTCGGTACTGGTCCAAGTCCAACTGAACAAAAATTTAATCAGGGCATTTAACTAAAACAATATATAAGGGAAATTGATTAAATTAAAAGGTAAAGAAACAGAAGGAAAGATGATCTTAAACAAAAGTCTTCATATGCAACAGTAAGAAATCATCAGCAAGTTATAAATATGGTTATCACCTTGTCATCAACATCAGTGAAATTTCGCACATATGTCACTTCATATCCCAAGTGTTGAAGGTATCTGCAAATATCTAGGTAAGTGTGTAACCACATCCCATGTATTAAATCTCAATTTTCACATCCACCCTAAGTAATAATAAATACAGAACAAGAAGTATGGGAAATCAAAGATCTAAACATTTTCCATTTTCCCAGTATCCTTTTACTTAATATCTGAAGTCATAACAAGTGACAAGTTCCTGTAATGGACAGAACTAAAACTCAATGAGCATTGGAAATCCAATCCACAGTCATTTATATATATAGCAGTCAACTGGGGAAGAAATGACTATGGTTATCCAATGAAAGCAGGAAACCAATGCTACACATACATATTATTAAATGCGAGCATTAAGCATCCCATATGCAAATACAAGCTCACAGCTCTAATTGTGAGTCAGAACTCAAAAAGCTATGTTTTGAATCATAAGTTCTAGACTGGATTGCATGGCACGACTCAATGATTCAAAAAGCAAATTCAAAAATAATTTGAAATATCATATAAATTATGCATCCAGAGATGTTCAAAGCATTAAATTTAAACCAAGAAACAACAATAATTTAAGAAAAATTAATGGAAGCATCATCCACAAAGGAAAAGAATGCTTACTGCTTGCAAGATAAGTTCGTAAATCATTTTAAAATGAAACATTTAGGTTTATTGGAGTAGGAATATTTTATGAGATTTCTTAATTGAAACAACACGCTTTGTTTTTGTATACAATATATGGGATTTCTCAACTGTAATGACATGCACTATCATTTCAATTAAGAAATAAAATAGTTGAATACTTCTCTCACCTGGCATTTCTCCATATCCAAGCATCTAAATGAGTTTTCAATATCCAATTTTTTGGAATGAAATATAAAAGGGAGAGGCAGCGAATCAAAATGACATCATTTGATGTAAAGGCCAAAAAAAGGTTCTCAATATGCAGTAAAATGATGCAGCCTAGGTGTCTCTCCCTTGGTCTCTAGTTCTTAGGATTTCCTATTAATGAAGTATAGTGACAAATTAATTCCTGAATCTGTAATGAAACTTTGTGCCAATAATATTTAGCTTTGCTAGCCTAATGTTTATGAGGTTCTGTTATTTAATGATGAGTGAAGTAAATCAGTGATAAGAGGAGAAGAATTAGAATGAGATATGCAATCAATGAAGTATTTCCCTAGAAGTCTCTCCTATCCTTCGTCACCATCTAATTATGAAGTTAATCAATGGCACTTAGATGTAGTCTATCATTTGTAAGACAAATAAAACCAATATTTATCATGTATGTATCGATCTCAGCCCCAGGAATACATCTCATCACTAAACATAGCTCATCATCTATTGAAATGAAATCAGTTTACAGCCTGATAGCTTAGTTTCTAAGCGAACCACAAACTTCGTAGATCAATCAAAAACTAGAAAGCAAGGTAGATAGTTTGTGTTGGGTCCTCTTCATAACTTGACAGAATTGTTGCGTTCTGAATTGCCAGAATGCCCCAAATCGTGTTTCCATTGCAACTTGAACAATTCCAGTAATATAAACATATGATTCTGGTTCTTTTCCAGTTCAATTACCTATTGATATAGTTATCATCAAGGTTATCAAATCGGGATATGAATTGTTCGTAAAACCTATTATTAGAATCGTGAATCGAAACATATCGTGAATCGTAAGATTCATGATCATTTATTAATGATGACATAAATATAATTTTTTACATAAGAGACATCAAATAAAAATTTATATTTCATAAATTCATAAAAATTAGGATTTGAAGAGTAAACTAATAATCCCATAAGGTCAATTGAAACTACTAAAATTTTGAAATCACTGTCTTACTTCAAAATTATAACATAAAAGGACTAAACATATGAGTGAAAGGACAAGACAAGAATAAAATAGGTTGGAAATAAACATACTTATAAAAAAATAATACTCAGATTTATTGATGTGACTAGATATAAGTGAAAGGACTAGATTAATATATCTTAGATAGCAGATACAGGAGTGAGAGACCTGGTCACACGAATCATGAGGTGGAAGGCTGGAAGCAAAGCTAGAAATAAGATGACTGGAAGCATGGATGTCCGATGGTGATGGGTGGGATATGGATCCGATTTGGGAATTTATATATACAAACACATAGGATAATGTTGCTGGCAAATTCCTTCTATGATCAGGAAAGGAAAGAAAGCAGCCAAAAAAAAAAAAAAAACAAGAAGAAGAAGAAGAAGAGGAAAGCGAGGGTTTCTGAATTTGGGTCACACACTGATCGGCTCTTCCAGAATCGCAAGAATCACCAGCGTCGCGTGATTCCTGCGATTCTAATGTGAATCGCCCGCGACAAGCTGCGATACTTTGGGGGGAAAGATTCAACATGAGAGTCGAATCTTTCCCCTCATATTTTGGATCGAATCGTGGGATTCGAATCGTGAATCGTACGATTCTGATAACCATGGTTATCATGCATTAAGAATTATGAATCACATGAATTTTATTACTATGGACAAAATTTCAAGATAGCCAAGATTACCATCTTAAATTATTCACAAATGTTAAATTGCTATTGACAGGCAAAAATAATATCCGAGAAGCTAGTTCCACACTTGATCATTATCATGCTTTTCTTCGGGTATGATTGATCATTATTATGCTATTTGTCTTTAAGTCATAACAAATTCCAATACCAATGGACTTAGGTGCTAAAGTGAATGCATTTAATTCTTAGCCAAGTCAATAATAAAATTTACCAAAGAAGTGAAAACAGTGAAAATTATAAATGCATATTGAATTTATTAATCAATTAATTCCAATAGCATAGGAAAAATACAACAGATTGACGGAAATATGTGGATTCTAGTTCTGTCAACATCCCAACAGGGTTATGCCTCATCTATTTGAAGTGTTCATGAAATAACTAATCCAATGAGGAGCAGAAGATCTCTCTCTCTCTCTCTCTGTTTTATTTTTGGGGGGGGGTTATTGAACAACATATCAAAAGCATGGAACATCACTTTACTGAATTACCCAAATACAAACCCAATTACTGCATACCTATAGAGGATATCAAAATTGACAGCAGCACGAGCATGACCCAGATGGCTGTAGTCGTAAGAGGTGACTCCACAAACATACATCGAAGCCTTACCAGGAACATGAGGCTTGAATATCTCCTTCTGCTGAGTCATTGAATTATAAACCTTGAACTCCTTCACATTCGCCATCTCCAACAAAAATTCCCCCTTTTAGCCTCCCCTCAATACCCTGAGATCTATCTAGTGAATCTCAACCTGCAAGAGAAAAGGAAAAAACTGAAGTCTCACTCTTGCTTCCGCAAAGTGCAGCATACTTCATAGTTTTAAAGCGAAAAGTCCAACAACAAAAAAATTATTTTCCTTTTTTAGCATGTGCGAGTTTGGTAGCTACAAATGAAAATACAATACTCATGAACCGTTTTCTATATATGTAGACTTCAGTAAGAGAGAACAAGATGTAACACAATATAAAAAATAAAGCATCAACCACAAGCAAGACCAGCTTTGGTAATTATGTTGTTTTAAAAAAGAACATGGCTCACAAGCTGGTGAATTTCCTGGAAGTCTAACATCAAGAATCTCAAATTTTATGGCCAATCAAACCTCAATGCCTTCAAAGTTTAAAACAAAATCAAGGAACATTAAGTGAAAGAGTTTTGCCAGATTAGCTTGGATAAAACAATATGAACCTGACAACTTGTGGCTCCCTAATTCAAAGTAAGCTGAACCTTTTAACAAAAGAGAGTGGGAGTGACCCATAGTAATATATCAGTAAGGTATGAGTTGTTTTTTTTGGACAGTGACAGCATGAGCTTTATTTTTCCATTGAATATCCATTTATACCGATCTGCAAAGAAATCATATGAAGTCTATGGTAACATTAAACAACAAACCATCACCAAATATCAGCAATGACCAAGCCCCATGACAAAGAAGTTAAAATGTGAAAATTATCATGACAGCCACATAATATAATCAACTCAGTCAATTCCATTCAATACATCCAAATCCAAGATCCTTGGTCCAATACCCAAAATAGACTATGAGCACAAATACCCACAATATCAATCCTATGGATAAATAACCATATAATACAAATCAACCTATACAATCAAGATGGTAAGTCACAAATAACCCCTTTGCCAAGAGCAATTGTTTTAGAACTCCAATTTCGATGATGCAACAATAAGCTCCTCACTCTCCATCTTGCTCTCTCTCACTTACTCTTTTCCCCCATTCCTTCCAGCATCTTGACCCTCTTTCTTACCTTTTTTAATTTATTTATTTTCATGATCCATAGTTTTGAAAAAATATTTGAATTTTGAAAACTCTTACAAGAAAGAGAAAGAAAATAATTCCTCTAAATGTCTGTGTCCAAATTTTTATTTTCAATTTTATATATAATTTTACGTTTCCAAATTTTTATTTTCAAAAGAATGGAGAAAGTGACATATGGTTATTTTTATTAACAAATAAATCAACTTACAAATACGCAATGTGCCAATACGTTGTACTGCTATATATGGGTCAAAAAATTAAATTAAATGAGTGAGCTCAGTTTTGTGACATCGAACTTCTCCTATTCTGTGTGCAGAGCCAGTAATTGTTAGTGTTACCATATTATGAGATTATCATAACTTATGATAAGTGAAGCTAACTATGGATAATACTCTCTCCAATCTTAAATATATTACACGATTTGAGATATTATTCATATATTTAAGATCGGAATGAATATTATTCATATACCAACCCCACCTAATGGGATAAGGCTATGTTATTGTTGTTGAAGCTAACTATGGACAATGCTTAAGTGCAGTTTGTTCAGTGTCCGGAGAGGAAATCATCATCACACCCATGTCAGCAAGATGTGTACAGAAGCATATAATAGCATGAAAAATTACACCCCTCAAGTCTTTATTTGTGTACCCGACAAGAGTCTAAGAGCTGGGAAATTGGATGGCCTAGCCCTGCCAGCCCTTGACGGGCTCAGACGGGAACGGGCCAGGCGCAAAAGGACCGTTTACCTAAAACAATTGAAGAATACAATTACAAGGCTCTAAAACCTATCAGTACAAGCTATTAATCAGCATAAACCAGAAAAAGCAAAAGCAGAGAGCAAAACTCTGATCAGAGGCAGTACACAAGACTGAATCTATAGCTTTTCTATTTCCATAGTCTGATCTGACCAGCTACTTCTGACTCCTAGTTCCAATCCATTTGCACATCCCTAGTTCTTAATCTTTTTCAAACTTCGTGGTGGCAATCTGTATCATCAATAGGCTTAAATTTCTGAAACTTAAGTTGGTTCATATAGATTGAAGACTCCAAACCAGCATAAGATGAAAACTACAGCAGTGCACGAAGATTTCCTTGTATTTCCATTTTGTGATGAAGAATGGAAGGAGCGTGATCAGAGAAGCCCTGATAGACAAAAGATCATGATATATCCAACCCACATTCATCGAAAGACACAAGAGACTAGTTAGATTGATTTTATGAGGTTGTAGAGCCGAAATGGCAGGTAATAACCAAAGTGTAACAAGTTGCCGTCTCTGCGACTCAGACGCATATAAACAAAACAAATTAAAATCAACACCTTCAATCAATTATAGATTAATCTATCAGAAGAAAGAAGATTGCCATACCTTTATAAGATTCAGAGGAGGGAGAGGGCGATGCAACTCGCGACTTGAGACGAGGCCAACAGGCGAGATACGGCGCCTTGCGAGTCGCAACGGTGAAAGGAGGGGGCGAGAGGTTCAACGTTCAAATCAGACTTCGGAGATTCAGAGGAAGGGCCGAGATGGCGAGACTCTGAGAGACGGCCGTCGGGTGGGGGTTGGCAGAGGGACGCTGAGTGGCTACGCGGGACCTGCCTTTGCATCCGCTGCCCAATCTTTTCCTTAAACGTCGCCGTTTTGTCCTCTTTCACAAAGTCCCAGCCATCCATTGTTCTTAATTCTACCTGTTGGTTGCCGCCTACCTTCAATGAAAGTAACCTATTTTGAATTAACGGTGGAAAATCGTAATTTAGCATGATTTGCATAAGTGACATTTAAGAGGCTATTTGCCATGAACAATAAAAGAATTTGAATTTAAAAAATTTGAGAAGTGAGGTTATACAATTGGAATAAAGAAAATGTAAGATAAAAAAGTAAAAAAATAATTAAAATTTTTTTATTCCAACGCTCTAAATTTTTTAAATCTAACTCCTAAAAATCCCCTCTCTCAATCCATCATACCAAACAACCTTTTTCAAAATATGTTAGGTTAGGCTAGGGTTTAGTTAAACATGTCCCAACCCACAATAGAAATATAAAGCCTAAGCATATGTCTAAACTTTTATGTAGGAATTTTATAGGCTTAAACCTGAATCTTCACAAGGAAATGCTTGAAACTTTTTTGAAGGCCTATTTAAAATGTAGGCTTTAAATAGACCTAAAGGCATATACATCTAAGTTTAAAGATAACCTTCTAGACCCATCATCGGTGGGTTCAATTGGTGAAGGGATTGAGCTAGTACTTTCACTAAAAAGGAGAGGATTTGATCTTGGGGAGTGTGACTTTGATATGGCTCCAGTCATGGTGTTTGGTGAGGCATCACCAAAATAGTTGGGTAAACCTACCTATTGAGGCCAGACAGAAAGGACTTGCTGTCATGCTCCAGTGCCCACAAAGATAAACTCCAGTAGATCATAAGTTAGGTATCCTACCTTTAGATCGTTGGTGACCTAACCCCATTCTTAAAATTTTGTAATAAAAAGAAAAAAGAAGAAGATAACCTTCCAGAGTCTAGACCTATTCAATAAAAACCTATGGATCATTCTCACTTACAATATACGAGTTTAGCAAGGAAAAGAAATGAATGGCAAAAACAATTCTGAATGACACCAGTTGTCCAAGCAAATAAGAATTAAAAAACCAAACTTATGTTGATTAAGGAGGTATATTTTTAAAAATCAACCCAGCACAAGAAATTACATGTAAAATTGGATTTTACCTCCTTTTCTTTTCACATAAAAACTACGACAAACTCTTCCTAATAATGAGATTATAACATTTCATTTGAACATCACTAAAATAAACTTACAACAATTATCATGCTTTAGCGAACAAAGCAAATCAAGGGAAAGGGTGTAAGCTAACATTGCCATCTTGAACCAAAGAGATGAAAAAAGGATTGTCCTTGTATATGAATGATGGGATGTGAAATTTAGGGTTACGAGTAAGTTGGTGATTTTATAAATAATTTATATAATTTAGTTAGACTATATTCTATATAATTACATATAATAGTGTAAATTAAAAAAATAAGTAGGCCTGACCTGTCGTCTTGTAGTCAAGGCTTTACTAAACAAAGACTTTCAACCCTTTCAACCCCACACGATACTCAGAATAAGTGAGCTTGAAAATAGATTTGGTATATGCTTGACATTGGAGTGACTGCTATATTGTAACTCATACAAAGATTTAACTTATTTGTTATAACTGTACGACAAAATCGACATTGTCATTAACTTAGTGATTGCGCTAAATGTCCTATACTAATCTTTACTAAATGTAACGCTTGTGCAAGACAAATTATGAGTGCTAAAAGAGTCATTTGTTGGAACAAGCTCATAATTAATTGAGCATATACTGGATTTATGAGTTATCTACAATTGACACATAAAGCAGTAGAAGAAACGTTACCTCTTACCATTACTTTGTCTTTCCAATTTGGGATCTAAGATCAATAATGGGAAAATGATACTTGCAGATAATAATTCAGTATATATAACTTAAGATAAAACTCAAGGTGACATGTCTCTTTTGACTGAAAAAATGGGCACATTGATGACCATAATGAATAGCCCCCACTAGTTGAGGAACCTCAAGAGTAATTATGAATTATCATCAAGTTTAACTTATTATTCCCACCATCAAAGAGCAACCTTTTATAAAAACTGGATAAGGATACTCTATTTGGGTTCAACCCAAATAACTACGGACCACATTTGGGATATTTTATTAAATCCCTAATTAATATCTATAATAATTATAATATAATATAATATCTCACATAATTATGAAACAGAGAGGTGTGGAGAACAATATTATTAAGTTGTCATGGGACGAGACTTTTTTATTTTTAAAAAAATTAGCATGGAAGAAATGTTATTGTTACTTCAAATAGTTGAATAGGATAACTATTAAGTCCTTAATTAATATCTTTAATAATGAGTACTAAAAGAATTATTATAAAACAAAGAGAGGTGTGGAGAACGATATTATTACGTTGTCATGGGACAAGACTTTTTTTATTTTTTTAAAAAAAATTGGAATGGAAGAAGTGTTATTGTTACATCAAATAGTTGAATAGGGCATAACTATGCATAATTTGTTCTGCCTAGTTGACTCACCACGTGACTTTTTCAATGAGTTCAAAACATCCATTTCAATCCGTATTGTTATTTTGAAAGTGTGATCATGAATTCACATATTGCCAAGTGCTACTTTTTGGAAGATAGTTTCGAAACTTAATTTTCGTTACCCACATTAGAAAAGAAATTAACTTGTATCGCCTTTCATTTCTGTTCGAGGTTTTGAAAAACCTCTTTGTACACAACGTTCACCGTTGTATTATTAATCTTCTCGTCCAATAAAATTATTTTCAATCCATGCATAGTCTCCGTGACACCTCACTTTTTACTCTTTTATGTTCATTAAAGACAATTATCAACCACTTAAATACCTTCAAAAGTATAGAAATCGCCAATCAAGTGCGATTAAATTTTTTTGACCGAGTTACTATTCACAAGTAACTATTCATTTAGTAAATTCTAAAATTTTGACTAACTTTGAGAATTTATAACTA
Source organism: Vachellia collinsii (assembly GCA_006871305.1). Lineage (NCBI taxonomy): Eukaryota > Viridiplantae > Streptophyta > Magnoliopsida > Fabales > Fabaceae > Vachellia > Vachellia collinsii. Next base: position 22,454 of record QFDD01000257.1, on the reverse strand, counting down.
ATTATAGAAAGATCGAAATTGAGTGGTTTAAGTCTTTAAATGAAGCTTATTGAATTCACTAGAGAGAAAAATATCATTTTGTCCATTTTCTTGACCAATTGATATAGTTTATTACATGAAGTTCGACTATTCATATGGTAAATTTTCAATTTCCCAAATTTTTCCCTCAACTTTGGAAAACCAAGTCTTTTGGTACAAATTCCAAATCCAACAAACTTAGTCTTATTTTGAAACCTGACATATGAACTATTTTTCTGAAAAATTTCAAACCAATTGGATTTAACTTACTATTTTTCACTATAGCCTCAAATTAGGATATTGGACCCCTTTTTGACACTCTTAACTTGTTCCACATTTAATTTGGCATGTAAAATTCCATTCAACACACTTCCTTGACATAATTAGCACATTTACATATAATTATCCATATACCAAGGTATGCAGAGGTTTAGCATACATTAATTCAAAAATCTGACATAAAGGCTCTTAACATAAATAACATGTTTTCAATACAATTTAGAGGCACAAATGCATCCTCATGCATATACCATTTTGCCCTTGTCCTTACTTGAACTTTGACGTCGGGAATGTATTTTTGTGGGAGAGTGAGATTTCAAAGAAATCCCCATAGCAAAATTACTAACATACACATTAATATGCTTGATTATCATTCATTATAAAGCTAAGCATGAGTGACTATTTTTATGCTAACCCTTCTCGAACACTTTGCACATAAACATGACATGTGATAAGCACAACATATCATATTCAGACAACACATAATTAACATGTAACATAGCACAAATAATAAACAATAACCAATGACAACATTAATGTAAAGTTAGTAACTTTATGACCTTGTTTTCTCAACTTTGCACTTGAACTTAGCAACTTCCCTCTTGCCTTTTAAAATCTCTCTTTTGCAATTTAACTTCCAACACATAATATTAATGCAATTGGCATTAATAATAATTTATAACCAATGCATTAAAAAACTTAAAAACCTCCTAGAACTCCTCTTGAACCTTAGGGGTCTAAAACCCTTAACTTTGCTAAAATTGATTCTAATATTTCCAAAATTATTTTCTCATTTTTACCTTACACAATTTTGCATTCTAAATCCAATGGAAGTATCAAAATCACACTCCTTCCCTATGAAACAAGTCTGGCTAAAATTGTACATGAGCAAGGGTTTTGTGATTTTTCAAACTTTCTTTTCATACTTGCATATTATTATTCCTAAACCTCTTCCCATGTATTATTTGACACAAAACACTTCTCTCCATACAAGTGCAATTTCGGCCAGCATGCCCCCTAGGGTTTATGATTACCAAAAATTCATACAAGCATGAAAACATCACAAACAAACCATCAATCAACTCCAAAACTTGCATAGAGTGTTTTCCTACCACTTGTTTCTTCTAAATCCATCTCTTGCTTACTTTTCTCTCTCAACAACCTAACTTTCCAGCAGCATTTTTTCACCATAAATCATGAAAATAAAACCATAGGATTGAAGAGAAGCGCTTAGAGCTCAAGAATATGGAAGATTATAAGTGGAAATCACTTCCTATCTTAATTTCTTGATGGATTTCTTTTTCTCCTTCTTGTTGGAAACCTACAACCTCTTCTCTCTCTCTCTCTCTCTTCACTTGGCCGACTCATGTATGTAGAAATGGTGCTGGAAAATGCCTAATAAAATATGGTGTACATGTGTTAAAAGAAGTGGGACCCATCTGGACTGATAAAGTAACTTAATATTGATATATTATACCATTTGTTTGTAATATTTTACCTCCCTTTTACTCTTGGAATAAGACCATTACAAGTGGCAAAATATGGAGTCCTTTTCTTACTTTAAAAAAGTTTAAGTTTCCATAAAGTAGATTTATAGCACCGGAAATACTTTTCGATAAACCCCTAACCACTTGATTGGTTTAGGGTCATTAAAAATTCCCTAATTTCATCTTATACTCCCATGATTTTTCTTTCCTCAAATTGTTTTCTAGAATGTCTTTAATTAATTTTCAAATAAAACCATACGGGTTTTTCCAGGCTTCTTCTTTCATTCATGCAAACTGTTTCTAACTTTCTCTTAGAAACAATTTTATAAAATGCTAGAATTTCTAAGCTATTTTCCTTTACTTTGAAATCAGATATCTGAGGCCTCTGGGTATTTTAAATAATTATATTTGACTAATTATTTATTAAATAGCTAAATACTAAGTAACCTTTAAAATTCCCGTGAAAGTTATTTTTGTCATTTTAACATAAACCAGGCCTGTGAATTTTTCTCTATCTTTTGGTGCTCTGAAAAATTTTATGATATTTTGGTCAAACATTGACCAAAAAACCCTTTGAATTTCTCAAATTTACCAAAATGCCATTGAATTTCAAAAATGGTAATTTGGTACCCAAGTTTTCGAAATGGCACTTTAATGCCACTTTCAAAATGTCTCTTTGGTCCTTAAATTTCCAAAATGACACTTTGGTCCTTAAATTTCTAGCTTTTTCTGAATGAACTCTTTTGCCCTTTATTTCCATTTTCTTTTATTCTTTGGGCTCTTAATCAATTTGTAGTTACATGTTTAGGTCTTCACTTGTGAAAGAGCAACATATAGCTAACCATGTGAAAATACAAGAGTTCGTAAGTACAACCCAATGTTATAGACTTGCCTTGACTTTTTTTTATTGTCATTGCAAACGATATTATAATGGGGAACTGCCTCTTTGTCATTTTGAATGATAGTTGGTTTCAGACGGATTCATGTCTATTCCTAAACTAGTTCTATTCAAAGTTGTCGATTGATGAAATTGTTTCGAAGGTAAGAAATTTTTTTAACGCGTGCCATTGCACAACTCTGCTACTTGATCGATGTTCCTTAGTAACATAATTGGTACCCTGATTGGACATGGTTTTGTCGCCTTCCGATTCGATACAGATGATTACCCCAAAAGTAATGTAGTGCAGTGGCCAACCAATCGTTCTTCTTAAGGAGCTGTTTATTGATTATCCTATACTAAATTGGTTATTGAAAACATGTTGAACTTGGGTATGAAAAGGGGGTTTTGGTTTATGGAAACTATGGTGTAATAACAAGATGCAAGAAGTAAATCTTTTTGGTATTTTGGTTTAATAATGAAATGGTTGAATTAAGTCAAAGATATGAAGAGATAGGTTCTTGGTGATGGAAACTCGGCTGTCATCGCTTTCAAAATGATATGGAAGTTTATAACTCTCTAGGTCTAGATAAAAGCCCCAAGCAATCACTTAGGTTCAATGCTTTAATTAATGAAAATTCACTTGGATCCAAGTTAATTACCACCTCTTAAAACATTGTTTAAAACCACTTAGAGTGTAATTGAATGGATGATGCAAATGCTCCAATGATTGTGAATCAACAACCAAAGAATCCAAACACACACATTAACTATCAACAATCATTGACAATTAATTGAACATAATGGATTAATCATAACTGCAATGCATACATGTAATTCAACATAAACACACCATCCAATCCAAATACATAGTCCAATCACAAAATCACAGATCTGTAATTTTGATTTACATGGTAGTAGAAATTTCTAAATCTAGAAATAACCAACACAAGTTCAAACATATATTAAGACTAAGAAAAACTCCCCTAATTAGCCCATGAACTCAAGCTTTGTTTTCCTTCACCAAGAGACTAAGATTTTAGCCTCTCATTGCTTCCAAAACGTAGCTATCACTACATATAAATTTTGCCATGAGAGAAACTAAAAAGGGAGTGGAAAATATGGAGAAGAAGGTAAAGGAACTGGTTTGAATGAGTTGGAGGTGCAGAAAATGGTTGAGAAATGAAGAAAATGGAAGAGGGAAAGGATGGGGAAGTTGGGAGGTGGAGAGAGCAGTGCTGGGTGTTCTTCTCTGCAAATCTACAGAGTATAGACGTATCTGGTTCGTGGTGGCTCCCCCCATATATGTAGCAGATAAATAACCTAATTCAAAATGTGTAGCTTCAGTAATAAGCGCTGAGGTCGCGACTTGGCATAGTTAGGTCGCGACCTAGGAGCAGTCAAGTTGCGACTTGGGTCAACTGAGTTGCGATGTGTTGCAAAACGCACATCTTCTGAAAAATACATCCAAGGCGTGACCTAAATTCTCAGGTCACGACCTAAAAGTGGCAGAGGGCTCCTTTGACTATTTTTATCTCTCGATGAACTTGTGGCTCCTTCAATATTCCATCTTCAGTCTTGAAATCTCCTCTAAATGCCTACAAATAAAGGCAAAGAGCTTTGTAGATGTTAAATAAATTAAAGATCAAGGCATTCACAGTTTGGATGAGATAAATGACCCATTTTTACCCTTAAGTAAGCACAATGCAATGCCTGAATCAATATAATCAATAATGGTATAAATGCATGTAAAATGAGGGTAAAGGTGTTACAAAACACTATAAAATACTCAAGAAAACCATGTAAATATTGGGTTCTATCATACCCCTATCTTCAACTTAAGCTTGTGGTGAGGCATTCTTGAACAATTTATCAAGTTAAAAAAATTGATGTCATAGACAAAAGGGTAGACATGACTTTCAAATGGATAGTTCGTCAGACAGATAAGACATGATAGAGGAGAGTAAGACACTTAGACAAGTAAGGCAAGCTGATACACCACATCAAGCTTAGATGGCCCTAGACTCATGAGTGGCTTGGCATATCCTACTTTGCTATACAGACTCACACACCATACATTATCCTATACTTCTAGTTTGCAACACCTTATAATGTAAACAAGCTTGGATGCCATCCATGGTACGATGAGGATGGGACATCCCTACCTTATCACTTTGCATTGGCTTAGATACCCCGTATTGCATATCAAGGTCATGAGACCTTAATCTATAAAATCAGCATTTAACTACATCTTTTTCATGGCTTAGACTCTTCTTGATATGCCTTAAGGTTGTAAGACAAGGGTAAGAAAAGATAGCTTCGATGCAACACATAAAGTCTAATACGCCACATTTCATCTAATGCTTACATATGATAATGTTCATGAAATTTCTCTTGAACACACTCAGTGTTTCCCGAACGGAAAGTTGGTTAGACATGAGCGACTCACATGGCACTCATGATTGATTCTACTACAACATAGTAAAATACTATGGTTGTGCAATACTAACATTGCTATTCACAATAGAACAAGAAAAGGCCAGATGTGGCCACAATACTTATGCCCTTCGATGGGCCAGTTTCATAGAAATTTGATAAAGGTTGTTAATGACCCAAAATATTTAGACCCCCATAAAGCAAATATCCAAAGACCATAGGTAGCCAACAAGATGCCTAACAAAGGCTAAGTCAAGGTAACATTCAAGAGCTTGGATCCCTAGGCTCGGAAGGGCTATCTCCTCAATAGGGGCAGACAGGTTGGTTGTTAGGTTGATAGTTACCCCTTCAGCGGTCACATCCACCCCTTCATCAGCTCCACTAGTCTTACCTCCATCTCCCGTCATTTTCATGTCACCCTCATCGTTAGACAATTCTTGCTCAAATTTGCACTCATAAGTGCTCTCGTAGTCTTTGATCACTTGAATTAGGTCCCATGCAGAAGATTGCTCCTGCTGGAACTCCCACATCATTTTTGCCAAAGAGAGGAGGTGTGCCTTAGACTACATCCTTTACCTCTATCTACATGGCCTCATTTTGGGTAGAAAATTCCTCCACTTATGTTTAGAGCTTAGTTGCTATTGCCTTAGCCTTGCCTAACTCTGCCAGTACGCACTTTTTGGTAGTCTCTGGGAAACTTGGATAGTTTAGAGGTAAGCGACCTTTTGTTGAAGGTTGTTCCTAGCCTTCTTCGCTTTTCTCAAGGCATTCCTTACTCTGGCCTCATGGGCTTAAAGGAAGCAAGTGTCCATCAGGCCATGATGCAGAGTAGTCAATTTAGAATCAAGTGGAAATAGAGAGACCGAAGAGAAATAAACACGAAAGATACTTACATGCATCGGTGATGGAATCATTGAAATAGCTACTCCTAACTGGTCCTAGGCTGATATAATGGCATGATCTTAGGTGGATAGAGAGGACAGAGCATAGAGATAGTGTATGATGTATCCATCACGAATGACAGTTTGCGGAATCTCAACCACCATAGTACCACTAGAATCCCCTATAGTCTTTCCTTTTGACTAGCAAGGGGCAACATGTGAGACAGGAGCAACATAAGAAACAAGAGTAGCAGGAGTGGCTGGAGGAACTCTGGCTTTAGGTTTGACCTCACCGGACCATAGACGGGACTTGATGTCCTTCCTACTTACAACTCTAATGATTCTTGATTTCATGGCTACCCAGACTAAAAACATAGTAAGATGGTATTAGCAAAACCAGAAGGATGGTAAGACTAGTTAGATAAAAAAATCACTTACCATGAGGAACATGGTTGAGATTGAGGAGCTTGCGAAAGTCTCTATCCACTATCGGGACGTTAAAAATGGCCTGTGTAACACCTCTCTTATTACCTCTTATTCTTCATTAGAGACTACTTGAACACATTTCCATAGCTAGAATTAGTTAACCAAGTGAAATCTCAACACTTCCCAAAATTTACTATTCACTCGGTAAAAATTCAGGTTTTTGGACCAATTTTAAAAATTCATAACTAATTCTAGAAAAATAAAAATTGAGTAATTCAAGTCTATAAATAAATATTATTGAATTCCCTACAGGAAAAATATTAATTTATTCAATTTCTTGACTAATTAATACAGTTTATTGTGTGAACATTCATTGTTCATTTGGTCAATTTTCAATTTTCTAGATTTTTCCTTTAATTTTGGAAAACCATAACGTTCTACATACACATCCAAATTTTGCAAAATTTAGCTCATTGTAAATCTTGGAATGTGTAGTATTTTTCTGAAAAACTTCAAGTCATTTGGATTTGGTTTGCCCTATTTCCTCATTAGCTCAAGTTAAGTCTTTAGCAAAGGATGTTGGATCATTTTCTTGATTTTAACATGCTCCTTTCTTTCATTTCCATACATTCCATATCATAGCATTATTAAGTAACATATTTGGAATTTATATACCACACATCTCATATCCTTGTCATGGTGGAGGTTTAGCATGCATTAATCCAAAAGTCAACATAAGTAACATAAAGTACTATGCTTCAACATATACAAGTTTTTCACAAAGTTTGGAAGCCATCCACTTAATCTTGCACCTCCTTTACTTTGCCCTTTGAACTTTGGCCTAAATTTTCTCATTGGAAAGAATGATATTTCAAAGAAATCCTAATAGCAAATAACTCTAACTAACATATCAACATGCATGATTATCAATATGTAACATTCACATTTCATGAATTCATTAACAAGACTTTACTTCATCACATTAACATTCATTGCACAAGGCCAAGGCAAATCACATTTTTGCATTGCTACAACCATGCACAAGTAAGGATTTACATGTTACCAAACATCAATGAATCATCAATCATGGCATAGCAACATAAATGAAAATCAATTGCAAAGTAAATGCATAAGTTAGAGCACGTGCTACCTTGATTAATTTGTTCTTTCCACTTGCTTAAGTAGCTTCCCTTTTCCACTTGACAACTTTCCTTGCACCTTAACACTCCTACACAATTCATAATGCTTTTGGCATTAATAACAAGCCATTTTCCAAGCATTATCAAACTTAAAAATTTATAAAACTCAATATTGACAACTTAGGGTCACAACTTTCTAACTTTGTCAAATTTGATTCTAATCCTTCCAAAATTATTTTGTCACTTATGCCCTATAAATTTTTGTCTGCTAAATGCATTGGAATTATAAAAATCATCTAAATCACACTCCTTCCCTTCAAAACAGGTCTGGCTGAAATATGATTTTTCAAACTTTCTTTCCATACACTTGCATATTCTTGCTCTTGAACATCGTTCCATGCATTATTTGACACAAAACACTCCTCCCCATCCAAGAAAAATTTCATGCAGCACCTCCCCCTAGTGTTTGAGATGTCAAAAATTCATACACAGCTCCAACAAACACAAAACAACCACCAATCAACTCCAAATCAAGCATAGAATTGTTTTCTACCAATTGTTTCTTCTAAATCACTCTCTTTCTCATTTTTCTCTCAATATCTAAACTTTCAGCAGCACATATCCACCATGAGTAAAAAAAATAAAACCATAGAATTGAAGAGGAAGGCCTAGAGTCATGAAATAGGAGAGGTTTCATGTATGAATCAACACTTACCTTAAATATTTGGTTGATTTTCCTCTTCCCTTGGCCTCTCCACCTCCGCAGCTTCCTCTCTCTCTTTGGTTCTAGCTTTGGAAAAATATGGCCTTAATGGATTGGTCTTGCACCTTTAAGAAAGATAATCACATGTCTTAATTAGTTGTGGAACCCAATTGCACTAACAGAGTAACTTTATACTAATATATTCTACCACTTGTGATAATATCTTTTTTTGCTTTTAGTATTCAAATTTGAAGACACCAAGTGGCATTCCCTAGTCCCCACAATTTACTTTATGAAGCCAAAGTTATTTTATGCTTATTTTATTCGAGTATTTTCCTTCGGAAATACTTTTCAAGGAATCCCCTGATCACTTAACTGGTTTAGGGTCATTAAAAATTCTAAAAATTTATATGATACTTCCAAGATTTTCCTTTCCTCATTCTACTTCCAAAATTTTCTTTAATTAATTTTTGAAATTAAACCGTAATTTGGGGACTTTTGGGTCCTTTCTTTTCGTTTCGGCAAACTATTCTAATTTCCTTTGGCCAATAACTTCAAAAATTTCTACAATTTTCATGCTATCTTTCCTTACTTTGAAATTAGATATCTGAGGCCTCTGTATATTTTAAATAATTATATTTAGTTGAAAATTATTTAATCAACCAAATATTATATAATCTTTAAAATTTTCGTAAAGGTTATTTTTATCATTTTAATTTGAATCAAGCCTCAATTATTGATCAATGAATTTTTCTCCATTTTTTGGTGTCCTGTGAAATTTTCTGATATTTTGGTCAAACTTTGAGCAAAATACCCTTTGACCTTTTTCAAATTTACCAAACTGCCCTTGAATTCTAAAAATGGCAATTTGGTCCCCAAATTTCGAAAATGACATTTTAGTCCTTACTTTACTACTTTTCCAAATTAACCTTTTTACCCTTTTAGTTCACTCTTTGGACCCTAAATTCATCTGTAACTATTTGTTTACCCCGTATTTTCAATTATAGAAAAATGTGGATATTACAGCTTGGATATGTTCTTCGCCAATCCCCCCAGTAATGACTTGTCGCCCTCGACATATGCAAAAATAGGGAAAAGAAGATACTTATCATGAGCAAAATAGAATGCAAGAGCGATCTTGGCATGAAACTTAAACTTACTCTTGAAATTCTGGGAAAATCAAAGGGGGAAACTATCAACAACAAGTTGGCTAGACCTCACAAAGATGTACTAGTCCTCCCATCCCCTATTGTTAATCTGCTCACCCGTGATAAGCAAGGGGCTTTTTATCAAAGAAACAGGGTATACAACCCTTGTTTACTCATGATTAGGAAATAATACTGAAGTAGATCTTCTACGATCAGCGTCACCCCTATTCACTGGCTAGTTCATCCAAAGATATAACACCCCGCTAAACAAGAGGCATGAGTTGGGGGGCTAGATTGAAGTGCATACATAAGCTACACACAAATGAGGGCAAGGGGATAAAGGACCCATATCTAAGACACTCAACGAGCAAGCATGTCCAACCTTCCACGTTTGAGTCAACCGATTCAAAAGGCGAAGGAACCCTAACCACTACTGAGCCATAGGTTCTCAAGTTCCCTCTCAGTAAGACGAGAGCATTGCATATCTATTGGAACACTATCGTCCCCTTGATCTGACCTAAGGCCAGCTTCAGTGGAACTCTTATTGCTAGAGTCGGCTATTTTGGAAATAACTCTAACAGACGCATTAGAGTCAGAAATAGAACTTGACATCATTAAACCTATAGAGTAGAAGGAGAAAAAAAAACACTACATAGACTGACTATCACTCAACAACAAAAGTACATAGGCATTCCCAAAGAATGAATGCTAAAAGGGGAAATAGCAAAAGCAAACCCAATCCGTACAAAAATAAAGAGGGAGAATCTTGGATTAAAAGCAAGAAAATTACCTGATAAAAGGTGAAAGGGTTTAGTGAGGTAGATGGCTAGAGGAGGCAGATGGAAATGAATAACAATGGAAGGAGGAGAGGTAGCATGACAAGGAATTATGAGTAGAAAAGTTTTTGAACAAATGAGAGAAGACGAAGAGAGTTGGAAGTTTCAAAGAAAGTGGTAATTGCTCACTTTACAATCGCTGTCCGTCATCATGGCACCCTCGGGAAGTCACACATGCTCAAAAATTTAAGTCCAATAGTTAGATATGACTTGGATGCATGGCTCAGATCTTGACACGTCATGTCAAGAAGATTAATTGTCAAAGAGGTTAGATGCTCATGATGTGATAGAAAGAATTTCTACTCTTCCTGCCCATAACTTATGAACATAAAGAGTGGGGGATTTATTGTATGCCTAAAAAGTGGTATTGGGCCAGACAAAGCTATAGCCCAGTTAGCAAGCCCATGTGCAAAGGAGAATTTACATAAGGTCTGTAATATCCAGGTTTTCGATAACTGGATATAAAGGCTAAAAGAGTTGCTAAAGACTAATTAAGGGTCTGAAAGATGAAAGGAAAGGAAATGAAGAGTGCAAATGCCATTCTGCCAATCGTAGAAAAAGTGAGGACAAAATGGTCATACTGAAGAAGTAAAGGACTAAAGTGTCAATTTGGAAATTCAAAGGACCTAGGGGTCATTTAAAAATGGGACTAAGGTGAGAATTTCGAAATTCGAGGGACCAAATTGCCATTTAAGGAATTCGAGGGCAATTTGGTAAATAAGTGTAAGTCTAAGGTATTTTAGTCAAAGTTTGACTAAAATATCAAAAATATTTTAAGGAGGTCAACAGATAGAGAAAAAAAATCATTAATCAGTAATTGAGGCCTTGTTTGAGCTAAAATGACCAAAATAACATTTACGGGAATTTTGAAGGTAATTTAATTTTTGGCTATCTAATAAATAATTAGTCAAAAATATTGTTTAAAATACCTAGAGGCATTAGATATCTAATCTAAGAGCAAGGGAAAATAGCTTAGAAATTTTAGTATTTTATAAAATTGTTCCTAAGAGAAAGTTAGAAGCGGTTTCCCCGATCGGAAAGAAAAGGCCCAGAAAAACCTCTAATTAGGGTTTTCTTCAAAAATTAATTAAAGACATTCCGGAAAGCAATTTGGGGAGAGAAAAATCATGGGACTACCAGATGAATTTAGGGGATTTTTAATGACTCTAAATTAGTCAAGTGATAAGGAAATCACCGAAAATGCTTTTCGGTACTATAAAGCTACTTTATGAAAATCAAAAGTTTTGTAAAGGAAGAGAAGGGGTCCATATTTTGCAACTTGTAGTGGTCTTATTCCATGAGTAAGAGAGGGTAAAAATATCACAAGACAAGTGGTAAAACATGCTTATGTAAAATTATTTTCCTAGTCCAAGTGGGTCCCACCTCAACTTAACACATGTCCACCATTTTTATTAAGCTATTCTCCACTCCATTTCTGTCCATTGGAGTCGCTAACCAGCAAAGAAGGAGAGAGGAGTGGCGTGAGGCACAAAGGAGCAAGAGGAGAGGAAAAATTCATCACAAAGTCAAGGTAAGTAGTGATTTATGCATGAAATCTCTCCTATTTCATGATTCTAGGCCTTCCTCTTCAATCCTATGATTTATTCTTGTGTTATGTGGTGGATATATGCTGCTGGAAAATAGGATTCTTGATAGAGAAGAATGAAAAGAGAGGGATTTAGGGGAAACTATTGCTAGAAAAACACTCTATGCATGTTGGGGAGTTGATTGATGTGTATTTTATATTGGTGGATGGTGTATATTAATTTTTGGGATTTCAAACCCTAAGGGGACATGCTGTCCAATTTTCTATAAGCATGGGAAATGATGTTTTTGAGCTCAATAATGCATGAGAAGAGGCCTAGGGGCAAGATTATGCAATTATATAAGAAGAGGAATTGAAAAATCACAAAACCCATGTTTATATGAATTTTTGTTCAGACCTGGTTCATGTAGAAAGAGTGTGAGTTTGATATTTTTGATGATTCCAATGGATTTAGAAGGGAAAATTGTGTAGGGTATAAGTGAGGAAGCAAATTTGGATGCATTGGAATCAATTTTGGAAAAGTTAAGGGCTTTTAGGACCCTTAAAGTCCAAGAGAAGTTTTGGGAGGTTTTTAAATGCTATAATGCATAATTTGTGGCTTGTTATTAATTCCAAATGCATTATAATATTTGTAGGAATTTAAGTTTCAAAGGGAAGTTTCCAAAGAGCAAGGAAGAAGTCACCAAGTCAAGAGGAAAGTTAAGGAACAAGTTAAAGAATTAAGGTAGCAAAGTTATTAACTTTTACATTAATATTGTCATTGGTTATTAGTATTTCTTGTACTATTTTGCATGCTATTTATGTGCTATGTGAACATGTGAAGTTATGTTTATGACATGCCATGGCTATATGCAAAGTGTTTTCAAAGTGCTTTAAGATATGTTCATGCATAGCTAGATAGAAAGTAAATGATAATAATGCATGTTAAAGTATGTGTTAGTGACTTTTGCTATTGAGATTTCAAGAATCTCATTCTCCCAACAACATAACCTTTTAGGTAAAAGTTCAAGCAAAGGCAAAACAAGGAGGTGAGGGCCTAAGGTGGGAGATTTATTCTCACAAAGACAATAAAATGCATGAGTATCAAATTCAAAGTTTGTAAATGTTATTTTATGCTAATTTGTCGAGAAATGTATGATAAACCTCAAATCCATAATTCAAGTTATAGGTGCTGTGTATATAGGCCAAGCATGTTATTTTATCATGTGGTGATGTTATATGGTAAAGACTATAAAGGACAAGCATGTGAAATTGGTAAAAAGGGATTCAACACCCTTAGTAGTGGCTTAAGTTGAGGTCACAGTAAAATTGGGCAAATGTACTCCGATTGACATGAAAATATCCGAAAAAATAGTTCACATCGAAAGATTTATAATGAGCCAAAGTTTTCTTAATTTGGAGTTTTCTACAGAAAGTTATGGTTGTCCAAAGTTGGGAGAAAAATCTGGAAAGATAGAAAATGACCAAATGAACATTGTTTTTTCACAAATTATTCTGTATTAATTGATCATGAAATTGGACAAATGGATATTTTTTCCTCTAGGGAACTCAACAAGCTTTATTTAGAGACTTGAACTACTTAAATTCAATTTTTCTAAAATTAGTTATGAATTTTCAAATTTGGCCAAAATTTCAGTGAATAGTGACCAGTGAATAGTAACTCGGTTCAAAATTTTCTAATTCATTTCTTTGGCTATTCTAATGATTCTAAGGGTCTCTAAGTGATTTATAATTGGTCTCTAATATAAAATGAAGTAAGTTAAGGAAGGCGTTACAAGGTCTAACAAGAAGAAGTGTAAAGTGACACGTGATCTAACCTCTCCCTTCCCTGGTCTCTGGATAGACAGTTAGATCTGCAGATATAGCAACTAACCCTTATATTCTAGGGGATGGGTAGACTCATGATCAAGAGGAGGGATCACCTATTTATCTAAGTTCTGCTACACATTACACACACTTTTGAACCATTTAGAACTACTTTCAAACTTACTGACACTATTATTTTTCTGGATTCCATTGTACTTGCATAAGTTCATCAATATAATCATTCTGTTTTGTCTCATGCTAGATTTTTTGATCCTTTTAATTATCTTCCTATTGTTGGTGACCCAGATTTTACTTTTAATTATTCTAGGAAAATTTGTTCAAACCTTAGCAAGATGCCCCCACACTTTCAATATTTAAAATTTGGTGTAAAGCATTTGCATATAATTCATACGGTGTCCAATTTGTTTTCTTATGGGGTATCCTATTAAGTAAGAAACAAGCAAACAATAAGACTTCATTCCACAAATTATTTGGTGCATTAGAACTCACAAGTAATGCATTCACCATTTCTCTCGATGTTATACTTTTCCTTTTTGCAAGTCTATTGGACTCATACAAAAATGAAGGAGTTACTTCATGTATTATTTCTTCCCTTTCACAAAAATCATCTATCAATAAATATTCTCCTCCTCTATCAGATATAACATGTTTAATTTGTCTATCTAATTGGTTTTCTATTTATGCTTTTTTTTTTTGCCAACTTCTATTTCTGCTTTGTATACAATAAACTTTTCAATGGTTTCATCTCTATTCTTAACAAATACAAGTTAGTGTATTAAAAAAAATCATCAATAAAAATATTATATCTTTTACCACCTCTAGTTTCAGTTTACTTGAGATCTCATATATCATTATGAATTAAGAATAATAACTCAGTTTCTCTTTTAACATAAGAGTGAGGCCTTTTGGTTAACTTGGTTTCTACACATATTTCATATTTATCAAACTTATTGCCTTAGTTTTAGAAATAAGGATGAGATCTTGTTCTGTTTATGTGACTTATTGATGTGTCCTAATCTACCATGACATATATCAAAAGAATAAACAATATAAATAGAAGGAGATGCATTATCATTCATATCAAGAATACTAAGCACAAATAAACCATGATTACAGTAGGCCTTTCCTATATCAACATTCTTAGTCATGACAATTTTGTCAAACTCAAATAATACTTTCAACCCAACCTTCCTAAGTAAGGCTATATAGATTAGATTTGCGTGAATATCAGGAACATAGGATACATCATTTAGTGAAAAAGCCTTCTCAAATGTGAGTTTTAGGATCACCTTTCCTTTTCCCTACACTTTTGTGATTTGGGAATCAGGCAGATAAATGTGATCTTAAGGAGGTAAACATATCTTTATGTGCACAAATTGTGTTTGGTTTCTCTTGAGTCAACCACCCATCTTCTCACATTAGAAACAAGGGCGTGAGAGAGCATGGCTACAAGGGAACTTAAAGCAGAGCGTTGTACGCCGGTGTTATGTAAAGACGCTTCTATTTATAGAGTGAATCGGACAAAAGTGCCACGGACAAGTTCGAAGGAGAAGCATCTGCCCACAAAGACCGAACAGACACAAGTTTTCCACCTGAAGTGCTCACGACTTTACTGTTAGGACTGGACCAATTTTCAGGCAACAAGGTTTATAAATTTTGAATGTGAAAAATAAGCGTTTTGTAGATAAGCAAAATCAAAAAATTTATTTGAAAATTCGCTTGTTACAGTGTTTGTTTCACTCGCAGTGGGAAAATTCATCAATTTTCATAGCAATGCGGCCTTCCTCTCACCAAAGTAATGTGGGACTTTTATTTTGTGCATGAAGCCTATCATCCTCTTGGCTAATTCATCCCATCAAGATAACATGCTACCGAATATACTCTTAGACTTCCTCAAGGCAAAGCAATGTGTGACTTTTATTTGACACTCCATTATTTTTGTAACACCTACTGCCTAGTGCACCTTGATAAAAGTAAAATCAGAATTTAACCCTTTTTTTAATTTTTGATAAGAAGCCTAGTAGCTAGTTATGAAATCATTGTTAATACTTAATTGAGTTATTGTTACTACTTAATTGACAGTTGAAATCATTGTTAATAAATATGAAATTAATATATATATATATATATATATATAGTAGCAAAGTCTTCTTGTGTACGTGCTTGCAAAGCATTTGGTGATTGGTGAATCAAATGAGGCTAAATTCTTACTCACAAGTGAATTATATTGATGGTTGTAATTATAGTTTTTGGTAGTCTTACAGATCAGGCACTGAACATGTCAGACTGAGGTAACAAATAGGATGAACAAATTTGGAAATAATGAGGTAGAGAGTAGACACTAAGGGGGTTAATTGTATTTAGTCTATGCTTTCATACTTAAGTTGATTTTCTCAAAATATCGACTTCAAACCGCAAACATGATTTTGTTTTTTGTTGGCTGTGAAATAAATTGATTTACTCGTTACTTTTTCAAATTGGAAATTATTCAATTTTTAGAATCTTCTGGAGACCTAATTAAAAAAAACATTTTCATAATTATACTACTCGTAAGTTACATGTTTTTCGCATAGGTCCGATGTTTGTTTAGGTACTCTTAACCCTGAAGTGAATTATTGATTCTCACATTTTTGTTACTTGGTTCTAATGATAATTAGTCAACGACCATGTCCTGTTTTTCTGCAATAATCGCCTGATTAAACTCCGCGCTTTTCTGATCAATATTCCTTGCAATAAACCTATTTCAATTAGCTGAACTACTTACAATTTCATTCTCACTTCCATCGAAGAGATCAAGCATTTGAGCTCTCGTTCCATGTCTATGACTAATCCATATATATATATATATATATTAATAAATAACAATATGAATTCTCAGGTAAATAATAATATATTTGATCATCCAATCCAAGCATGAAATTAATCAGTTTAAGCCAATTAAAAATAAATGCCAACCAAAATCAACATCAAAGTTGTGACAGAGTAACTCAGTGATCCATCAAAAGTTCCTGAATTTTGTGTCCCAGAATCTGCTTCGGTGGGAATAGGGGCTGTGAATGTAGGAGGACTTAGGTTTTCAGCCAAAGGAGAAGGAGGAGATGAAGATGAAGGAGAAGAAGCCACACATGGAGAAGCCTCTGTACTGTTATTATTACTATTAGGACATGAAGAAGGAGTGGGAGGAGGAACAGTACTACTGGATGGGTTTCTTTCTGACTCATCAGCTTCTGACAAAATCCCATCGATGCCGTGGCATCGAATGGAAGATCCCACCACACAAATATTAGGACTAATGATCTTCACATTGTTGAGAACAAAATCCTTCCTTCCATTGTTGGTGATTCTAAGCATGTAGTTTGGTAATGAGCTAGGAATGGTGGTTCCTGTGGGGAACCTCTCTAGGGTTTCGAGCAGAAAAGGCGAAGGGATCGAATGCCGAAGCAAGAAATCCGAGACGGATCCTCCCGGTGGCATCGCCATCTTCGCGAGCATTCGATCCTTGGGCATCAAGAAAGTAATGTTGGCCTCAAGCCTTGGCTCTGGTGGAGACATATTGATAAGCGTCACAAATGTGAAGTAAGTAGCTCGTTGCATCTCTTCAGTGGCTGCAACTAGGTCGCCATTTTTTAGTGGTGTAGCTGATGGAAGAAGAAGTAGCATCATTATCATACACACATATGTTACCATTAAGACTGGAATATTATTGCTCTCCATTTCTGACCCTTTTTTCTTCTTCTTGATTGATTATTACTGATAAGATCAGTTCCTTCTTTTAGTTTTATCTTGAAATGGGTACTCCAAATTCTTAGAAATAACGATGCAAGTTTTTTCTTCTTCTACATGCATGCAAAGATTATGCTTCACCAACTGTTGTTCACGCCTCTTGAATGATTGTTTCACTTTAATCACTATAATTTTAATTAAGCTACACAGATCTTGGGTTTTTAAGCCAGCAGTTATTTTATATATACAGATATTCTAGATTGTATTACAACCTCATGTCACTTAATGTAAGAGCTATATAACTAATTTCATTAAATTAAAAAAATTAATTATATTAGTTATTTGTAACAAATATGTGTTGGTTTTCCTTATATATCATATTTCCTCTGTGTGCAATTCGTAAAGATATTTTGGGAAAAAAAATATAAATTTGGGTGATAAAATGGATTGAAATATATTTAAAATGAAATCAAACCCTTGACTAATTCCTATGTTAATGATTGGGGGTAGTATAATCAATATAGTAGTAGTATATAGGTTTAGGTTTAATTTTATGAATGTAGGGAAGGGTGGGCTATTGATTTAGTCATAATTAAAGTGATAATGAATTGGTGTAAATATATGATTTAGTGCCGGTTTGGATTAATGGTTTTTAGATGATTGTGATTTTTATAAGTGACATGGGTTAAAAGTGATGTTGGTTAATCGTAATTTATGTTTGGATTCTTTTACAAGTGACTTTGAGAATTTTGATTATATTTGGATTCCATTTATTAAAATCACTTGTACTTGTATACTTACAAAAAATATATGAATTTAATAATAAGCATAATATTATTTGAAGTGTTTAGGTTAACAAAAAATAATAGGCAAAACATATGTAAATAACATTTGTGAGAGAATTTAGGAGAAAGTTGAGGTAGATTGGAGAAATTTTTGTTGTTAAAATGTCATGGGAATTTTCCATTCGTAACAGCAACCCCCTAATCACTTATACCAAACATATTGTGGGAGGGGAAAATCATGGTTAATTGGGATTTTATAAAAATTACCTAAAAAAATAAATTGTTATAAATATTATGTGGATGTTCATGTTTCCCCGTAATCCCTTATTATCTATTATATCGCTCTATTATCTCCTGTAACTATGGAATTGATTTACCTTGGTATTGTGAAGTCTTAAAAATATAAGGCATTCCTTATGTACTTAATATAGTGAGAAAGAAGCATTATTTCTTGTTCCCTTAATTATTTTTGCTCTTCTTTCTTTAATTTCATAACATAAATAAGCTTCATAATCACTTATTTGGGTTCAAATGTGATTATTTTAACTTTCACAACAAACCAAATAGGCAATTAGCTTTTTTGTTCCAAGTTTGTTTTTTTTTTTGTAACATGCAGATTAGCTGAAATAGTTTTCAACGATTTTTTTTCATTTATCAAAATTATGATGAATTGGGTCTCTAGAACTTTTAGGATGAAGAGACTAGTTTTATAACTCAAAAGTTGCTGAGAGCAATTACATGGCAAGCAAAAATATTAATTATGTGTCGTGCATGTATAAGTTTGAAGTTATTTTAACCAAATTACATATTTTAATCTCATTAATATTATTTTTTACTCAATTATATTGAACTCAAATACCTAAAAATAATTTGACCGTTTTGAACATAAAATATAGAGAAACTCCATAAGAAAAATACCACATTAATTATAAAATTCCATAAAAGTGATGCCACTGAAACGACATATTGTGGAGAACGTTGGAATGTGGATTTTTAAAATTTGACTAAAAGGACAAAAATGCCCTTTCCCTTATTTTTCTATTCTTCTCCCTTCAACATGAGAAATTGACTACGCTTTTAAAATGATTGACAACTCATATAACAATTGTAACAAGTTGGATAATATCATTAACTATCACTTTTGACATGTAAAGCACTTAGGGAAATTTAACCAATTGGGTTAAGTTTTATGAAATTGACTACACTATTAGATAAACTGATGACTTTAATCAATTGAGCAATACCATCGACTACTACATTTAACATGTGAAACACAAAGATAAATTTAACTAGTTGAATCAAATTTTATGAAATTGACAATCTGTGGAATGATTTTAACAATTTGTGTAATGCCATTAATAAATCCTTCAGGATTTTTTTTTTAAAAGTAAGGGAGAAAATTGTAAAACCACCTATTTTTTATATCCACATTTGGTCTTTAAGTATGAATATAGGATTTGTTAAATTGGTGTTACCCTTTTGGAATTTAGAAATTTAGAAGGTATTTTATAAGGATTTTCCCTAAAATATATGTATCTAGAGGTTTCTAAGCTTTTAAAAAAATTAAAATTAATTTTCTTAACAACAATTTAATGTTCAATTTGGGATACAATTATTATAATGCAAGCTTGTATTTTTAATTACTCCTTTTTATTAACAATAATGACCCAATTATATATGCAAACCAAACTATTGATTAAAGTTAGTTAAAAACAATAGATGTGATAGAGATGTAGTTTTTTTCAAGTGTACCCATGTTTGTGGAGAAGGTGAGTGAGATAGAAAATGAGTGGGAACACTACAAAAAAAATTAACTTTCAACAGTGATTTTAGTCAAATTGTCGCCGTCAGTAGCGATAAAAAGTCACCGCCAAGTCGCCGTTGAAGCAACTATCGCCAAAACTTTGGGCAGTGACATTTTGAAGTCACCACTGAAATTAAACAAACAATGACAACCAAGTTGCTGCCGACAAAAGCATGCATAAATGGAGACCAAGTTGTTGCTGCCAAAAGCATGCATAGGTGATGACTAGGATGTCACCACAGAAGCATGCATAGGTGACAACCAAATTGTCACTGTTGAAAGCATGTATAGGCAACGACCAAAATGTCATCATCTATACATGCTTTTAGCAGCCACATTTTCTCGCCGCAAATAGATGCTTTCTACTGTGACATATCACTGGTGAAAGTTAAAATATTTTTTAAAATTAAATTGCTTAATTTAAGACCTAGAATGTGTATTTGAAAATTAATATATCATAAATCAATGATGTTCACATGATTCTTCAATTTACCAAAATATTTGAATTTCTTAAAGAGGTAAAAAAATATTTCTATGGAAATATTAGTACATTTTAAGATTATGCTCGCTACACTAAAGTAGCTAGTTGAGCATGTATTCTTTGCTCCATTTATTTTATCCTTTGCTCAAATTGTGCACACTCTACTTCCATCTTTGCACCCTCTTTTGCAAGATTTGCCTCCATTTTTTCTCACACCTCTTGGAATTTTTTATCAAACTCCTTATGTAACTTGTTACACACATCCTCTACAACTGAAGTATCACTAGATTTAGGGTGAGCTCTCTTCCTTGAAGTCTCTGCTCCATATCCTTTTCCTCGTACATACCCTAACCTCTCTCCAGGAACAACTGTCAATATGTCATCAGAGGTCATTTGAGCATCACTCTTTACCTCTTTTTCTTTTTGTTGAATAAGTTCTCGCATGCAAACCTCAATGTTCTGAAAATCAAACCAGACTGGTTGATTTAGACCGAAAGCCAGTGAATTGGGCACTTGTCCGGTCTGGTCTATTTGAATCGGAGGGGAAATGACCTGCTTAAACCAGGACAACCCGATGGTGACCTAGGTGACCCATGTAGTACCTCCCTTAGCTTCCTTTAATATACATTAGAGGCTAATAACGAACCACTTTAGTGCATTCCATATTTTAGAATTAGCTAACCAAGTGAAATTTTAAAACTTACCACAAGTTACTATTCACTTGGTAAAATTTCAGAATTTTTGACCAACTTTGAAAATTTATACCTAATTCTAGAAAAAATAGAAATTGAGTGGTTCAAGTCTCTAATGAAGTTTATGAAATTATATACAAGGGAAAAGTACCAATTTGTCTAATCTTAGCCAATTAATGTAGTTTAATCGTGAAATTTCACTGTTCATATAGTAATTTTTCATTTTTTTGTTCAAGTTTTTCTCTCAACTTTGGAAGGACATAACTCTTTGTACAAAATTCCAATTTTAGTGAAATTAGGCTCATTTTAAATCTTACCACATGAACTATTTTTAGGAAAGTTTTAGATTAATTGGGCATTGTTTGCTATTTTTCTCTTCAATTTAAAGTTGGGGTGTTGGCAAGGGTGTTGGACCCATTATGTGTATTTAATTTGTTTCCTTTTTATCTTAGCATACATGATTTCACTCAATACCATTTCTTAACAAACTTAGTACATTTATGTATGGCTAATATCAACATACCAAAACATGTAGAGGTTTACTTTACATTAATTCCAAAAATCCACATAAAGACATTTAACATGAAATAACAAATTGTCATAACATTTTGGCCTCATCAAGCTTCCCTTACTCATCCACAATCTTGCCTTTGCCCTTACTTGCACTTGGACCTAGAGAAGATTATTTTGGGTGGGTGAGAATTCAAAGAAACTGCCATATCAAAAAGACTAACACGTCCACAAAAAATGCATGATCATAATTTATTATTTGGCTAATAATGCATGAACATGTGATGCTCACAATTTCAAACATTTTACACATAACCATGGCATGTAAAGAGCATATTATCACACATACAAATATAATCAAAATAACATATATAGCATAGGACAAACCATAAACAATCATCAATGCCAACATTAGTGTAGGGTTAGTAGCTTTTTGTCACGGGCTCAGTGATTTACTTGATGTAAGCACCGTGCGGCCTAGCAAGCTCTGCCAAACTCTGGACTTGGAACCTGCTAGTAAGCCTACAAAGTCTTGACTTAGTTGTGAGAACTAAGGAAAGACTAGAGAGAGAAAACTTAGAGAGAGAAGGAGAATGAGAGAATGCTTCTCTATTGCTTGAATGGATCCTTCAATGGATGATTTACAAATGATCCCCTTGGGGGTATTTATACTACTCCACCTACTCAATGGACGGTGGAGATCTATTTGATCTAACGGCCTATATTGGCCTTCACCTACTCCCACTTACTATTCCACCTACTCCCACCTTCTAGAATCCTACCTTAAAATATTTAAGATATTTACACATGTGAGAAAGTGTGGAGAATTCTAGAATGTCCGAACCTCCGTGACATT